>LOJH01001000.1:0-19748 GCA_001685095.1 Ellobius talpinus | reverse complement strand
GTTCCAGGACAGGCTCCAAAGCTACAGAAAAACCCTGTCTCGAAAAACCAAAAAGCCGGGAGGCATTGTAGCACACTCTGATGCCAGCGGCTAGGATGTGGACACAGGGCATCTCCGGAGCAAACGAGCTAGCTAGACTAGCTGGACTGCTGAGCTCCAGTTCAGCAAGAGATTCTCCCTGAGGAAAAAACAAAACTGGTGGACAACTGAAGAGAGACATTTGATACCAATTCTAGTCTCCACATGCATACACTTCATGTGCATCCCCCTGAAACACACATGTGCACACACATACACCGCACACACACAAGAGAAGCAATGGGAAACAAAAATCAATCAACATCTTGGTTTTAGTTCCAGACTCCAAACACAGATGTTTGTATATAAGGGAATGTATCTAGACAGCAACATACAAGGAAATACGCAAGGTTCACATTAGCCCTGCTAACCCTGAACTCATGGGGCTCTATTCGTCCAGAAAAGGCAAGTGAGTCAAAGGCAAGAAAGTCATCTTATATTCCTTTAAAGTTTGTTCAAATAAAATCTTGGAGCCAGTGTGAATGCATGGCACCTTTGGCCCGCCATGCCCTCAAGCTAGAGAAGCAGAGCCTGTGTGTAGTTTAGCCTCTGTGGGTAACCTTCAAATGGTCAAGTGCACACTTCCCCTCCGAACTCAGCCTGGGTCCTGCCTTCCTATCAGTGATCTGCAGACAGAGTGTAAGGGGAGTGGGTTGGGCATTGGCCTCACCGGCACAGGAAGCAGGTTGAAATCTTGGTTTGGAGTCTCACAGGAATCTCCATACAAAGTCATCTTGTTCCTGTTTCCTAGGGAAATGCTTCACTCTGAGCGAGGAACTCTCAGCCACAGCCAGGAAACAGGGCCCCTTCTGCAGACCTCTCTGCTACGCTTGTCATTCTAGAATGGCCAGTCTCCATTCACAAGACAGGTTCGTGAAGACCTGCGGTTTTTCACAAGACCCAGGACATCAAGTAGAACCCCGAACAGAGACTGAAGTGGGAACTGGGCATGTGTTCCTCCACAGTGCAAAGTCTCTCCTAGACACAGGCAGTAACTCAATCACCAGTTCCGGTGGTTTCTAGATCAAAGAGTCCTCTGTGCCCTTTGGAGAAGAACTATTTTGCAACATTGAAAAGGAGTCTCCTGGGATGGTGTGATAGCTCAGTGGGTTGGGGTACTTGACGTGAAGTTGGATAACCTGGGTTTTATTCTCAGAACCCACATGGTATAAGAGAGAACTGGCTTTTGCGAGGTGTCTGTCATCTGACCTGTACACGTGGGCTATTGCATGCACAATGCCCCATTCCCCAAATTAAAAAAGTAATAAGATAAAATGATATCTAAAACTGTCCTGTTTTTTGACTATGCAAATTTTTCCACCTGGTTTTCTTAAAGCAGAGCAGATGTTCCTGGGAAACATTCATGTAGGTGAGAAGGAATTGGCCCTAAAAGAACTTGCTTCTTACAGGGAAGTAAATCTGCATAGCTCCAGGCAAAGTTTCCAGAAATCAGCCACCTCTTTCCTCATTCCACCTGCCTTTCACCCTCTGACCACTAACACCCAGTCCTGAAATGGAGTGAGAGAGGCCAGTTGAGAACCTGGAAGAAGAATCCAGATCCCATAACCCAAAGTTATTAGGGGGCTAATAGCAAGCTGCCCTCCCACTTAGTTTTCTTCCAGAAGTTTGATGATTTCAATTCTTACACTTAGTTATTCAGTCATCTTTGAGCTGGTGTGTGTGTGTGTGTGTGTGTGTGTGTGTGTGTGTGATATGTGAGAAAAAGGTCCCACTTATTCTTTTGTATGTGGTTATCCAGTTTTCACAGAATCATTTACTGAACAGGCTATCATTTTCTATTATATCTTCTTGACACCCATATCAAAAATTAGTTGATTGTATACACTTGGGTTTATTTCTGGGCTCTCAATTGTACTTCACTGTTCTTCATGTATGTGGTTTTGGTCACTGTAGTTTTCTCATGTAGTTTGATATTAGGAAGGATGATGGCTTTGACTTTGCTTTTCTTTCTCAAGATTGAGTGGACTTTTTTTTCTAAATTTCTTTTTGTTGCTATGATGCCATATAAGTTTTAGATGTTTTTCTATTTCTATAAAAATGCCACTGGAATCTCGATGAAGACTGCATCTAATCTGAATACCACGTTGAATATTATGTGAATTTGATGACCGTGGGAAGCATTTGCATTTACTGTCGTCTATGTCTGTCATGAATGTTTTAGACTTTCCATGCATGGATCTTTCACTTCCTTGGTAAGCGACTTCAACAGCTGCTCCTTCCTTCACAACGCTGTTAGTTTTGAGGAGCTGAGGAGCAGGTAGGAGCAGGGTGTGAAGCCCTTCGGACAAGTATTGTTGCTGGGCCAAAGCACCCGCTGGAGGCTTGGAGCTGATCTGACTGTTCCAATTGTTCGGGCCTTCTATAAAGACAGCCTAAATCCCTACACAGAACTTCTGGGTTCAGGAGTCAAACATGGTTTCAGGGCTCCTCCACTCTTGAGCAGACAACAACTGTTGAACAGGCCAAACTCCATGTTTTGATAAAGTGACAAAAGCCCTATTGGTTTTGTTCCCAGGCAGGGAAGGTAGCTCCCACACAGATATATCTATACCCTCAGAAAAAAAATCAACTTTGGGTCTTCTTAATGATCTGGCTACCTTAGAAAGGAAGGTAACTGTTGACCCTTGTACTTATTGAGCACTAGTATATGCCCTGTGCCTTATGCCCATTATCTCACTTATTTATCTCCACAGCAACTCTGTTATTATCCCCATCTGCCAGATGAAGAAATTGAGGTTCCAAGAGATAAAGTCACTTGCCCCAGGTCACACAGCTGTGTGGTTCTAAAGTTCAGTCTTTGTAATAAAGGTCAGCATTAGAAACGGCAGCTGGTATTGAGAACCAAGGGCTTAAAGGTTTTTTTGATCAAATAATACCTCATTCTTGTCTACAAGAACCACTGAACTCCTCCAAGCCGGGTTCTAACCCTCCCTGATCCCTATACCATTGGAAGCATGGCTATTAGTCTGACAATATTAGAGATGATCAGGGTTCTCAAATAGGCACTTCTCCTTCAGGGGCAGCAGAAGGAAGTGGAGCAGGCCATGGAACGGAGAGAAACAAGGCTGGCTTCTGAATAAACAGCAGTTGATATATAAACACAATTACTCTCCTCCTTTTAGGACAACGGTTATTAACCTCTTTTGCATATGGACCCTTGGAGAATGTGAGGAAAATTGTGCGCCCTGTCCTAGGAGGAAAAGCGAAATGCAAACCCACAACTTTTTACATAGTTTCAGAGAAATTTATTGAGTTTCTTATATGCTATCCAAGAGTAACAGACTCCAGGTTAAAATCTCCTGCTTTAAGCAACCCGGATTCTATGCTTTAAAATGCAATCAATTAGAAAACAATGACTCCTTCAAATAACAAGGCAACCTAGGGCACAAAACCCAGGCTTTGCTTTCTGAAGCTTTTGCTTGCAATGCCTAATTGCTTGCATGAGATACATACACGCTGAGCATCCCCTAGTCCTTTCATTGCCTGTGAAAGGCACAGATGGACACTAGAAGGGCTGGCCTGAAGACAGAAAGAGAAATTGTACATATAAATTTCTCTTGTTACTAGAGATTGGGCAGCTACTTCATAGACAGGAATGACTTCATTGGATGGAGACTGGGTTACGTGGCCTTAACAGCCCAGCCAGCACCTGAGGTCAAATATTCTACTCTCTACGTAAAAGCAGTATGGACTCGACCACGTCTGTTACTACTAAGCAACTGTTGGCTTCATGAGAGGCCAGGAACCCGCTAGCAGCAGACCCAGTATCTATTGGCTCGCGCACCTACCTGAGTCGGCCGGCAGTCCGCTTTCCTACATTAGCCTCTGTTATTCCAAATAGCAACCGTTAGTTCCTTGCCAACTAGAGGCCCATTGTTCTTTTACAAAAGTATTAGACAATCCCAACCCAAGTCATTCCAAGACGATTTCCCCCTGGCCTCTTGGGTTGGGAGTAGACAAGGTCTTACTGTAATGGTTAGTGGAATTGTTAGCTACAGTCTGATAGCTCTCCTCCTCCTCCACTTGCAATGTTTATGCTTTCACATCAACAATCCAGAAGCACAGATCCGATGCAAACTAGCACTTTCCTCTTTCAAGATTTTGGTTTGAAAGAGAGAGACTACGTGGTATGCTGGAAAGTACAGTGGTCCCAGGAACCTTAGTCTACCATGCATTTACCTCTCTGAGCCTCATTTTCCACCATCAGACAGCAATGAAAGCTGAGCACGGAAAGTCACCCTTCCATGTGCTTGGGAAACTGAGGCAGTACAGTGCGCTACACAGTGAGTGCTAGACCAGCCTTGTGACAATCCTGTGAGATCCTGTCTCTTTCCCCCTCCCCCCACAGAAAAGGACACTCACTCTGCTGCTCTTTCAGGCAAGTGCCATGAAAGACCCTCCAGAAGCTAAGGAACCCACAGATACTGCATTAACCAGTAAGCTTTTGAACGCATGACAACTGACAACCATCACTCCACTGAAGCTTCCAACGATCTCAGGAGCCACACAAATCCTCACTGTTTTGCCCCGTATTCATTTACTCTCTTGCTCCCTATCCTCCCGTACTCAGAAAAACTTGTAGAGGGGCCATATTGTGATCAGGTACTGCCTGGGAGGGTTTTCTTTTGTGTGGACACAGTTAGAAACAGATTTAGCGAAGCAAAAGAACACTTCAAAGCATACCTTGCTGCATAGCGAAGACCTGGACTAGCTCCCTCTCCCCACCTCCTTTCTTTCCCCTCTCTCCCTTCTCTCTTCGTCCTCCCCCAGGCTACTTTTCCATTGCTCCAAGTTACTTGTCTTTAAACATTCCCGCATTGTAATAAGAAGTCGTTACTCACTTAAAAAAAGAAATCTTTGACTGAGAATTCTGAGGTTGTGAGTCCTGTTTTCTCCGAGTCGAGCACGAGGGAAGGGGTAGGGAGAAGATGAGGCTGGTCCCTTAGATGGGAATCTTCGATGCCTGAACTCTTCCTGTTATATGGCTTTCAGGAGATGGCTGAGTATGTTCACCCTCTCCCTTTTTCCCGCCCCCTTTTCTAACTCTCAAGCTGCACAGCGAACCTGCGGCGCCCAAACGCACCAGGTGTCTCCAACTTTCTAATTGAGCAAGGCAGAGTCCCTCCCGGCCAAAAGTCTTGAAATATTTATCTAGATTTTGGGTTCACTGGATTAATGCCTTAAGCTGGTGTGCAATCCCACTGAAGGTCAATGTTCTTGTCCTAACGTTGTCCAATGTCTGTGTGGTATTCAGACCTGAACATGATAACTTTCCCTCCAGATTGCAATTCCCCAGAGTGCACCCTGGAGAGAGAAGCCAGCTCACACTGGTTTGCAGATCAGTCAGCATAATGATTCAAGGTGGGCTCAGGATTGAAACTGCTTTGAGCTAAAGCAGATCAGCCCCGATTCACCTCTGGGGGGGAAGGCCTCTGAGCAGGGGAAAGCGCAAGGCCCCTCCAGTCAGAGGAGACATCCGCTCCCCTCTGCTTTGGGCTCTACCAGTTGGCAGATGGAGGCCCGTGCAAATGCTGGCCAGACCAAAATGGTGCCGAGACAGGCACGATATTGTTTAGAAAGAAAGAAAGGAAACATCTGTGAATGCTGCCTTGGTGCCGAGCAGGGACAAGCCTGCTGCTTTTCCTCATGGGCCCATGGTGGGCTAGCTCCTGACCGATCAGAGAGGTTTCCCTGAAACAAATGCATCTGAAAGATATTTTCCATCCCCCTACAGGAAATGCTTGTGTTTAGTCACCCTTACTACATGGGCTGAGTCAGCAATCTCAGCTTTAACCACAGCTGCTTTCAAATGGTAAGTTAAGAAGCCCAGTCAGTTGAGTGAGGAACACTTTGGCTGAAACGCTTTGACAGTCAGAGCTCCCAAATTGGGCGCCTGAGCGAGAGGAATTGCAATTTGGGCACCGCTCAATACCTTTTTCAGGCCTTCTGGGTGGGCCTCAAGTACTTTTTAGTATGTTTGTACTACAGAGCATTCCAGAATGCATAGAGACAGCAGTCTGTGTACCTTTAAGAGACCACTCTGGTGCCACGGTGTGATCTTTGGCTTAGGATTTAAATCCTGGTTCTGTCAATAATTTGCTATACTGACTCTAGGGCAATTGTCCCCCTCTCACAAGGTCTTAGCAATCAGATATTTAAATTAGAGGCTTGGATAAGATCACTTCTCAGGGTTCTTCCTGCTCTGATGTCCTGTGGAACAGTCAGGGACAGATGGCCAGGCGCTCTTTCCCCAGTATATCTGGGGAAACACTGCAGAACCTGTTTTGTGAATATCTTCAGCCTTTTCCCACCTGTGGCAACGCAGCTGCCTAGGGTCTGACCACAGCCTGTTTTCTCTCGTTTGGACCTCCCTAGACACAGAGTACCCCCGGGGAACATTCTTTTCTAAAAAATCCTCTGGCAACTCCACGAGTTTCGAGTCTGCGTTCTGTTAAGCCCTCTGCAAATGTGGGAGACAACTGCTTATGGCTGAGGTTTAACTTACCGCACTTTCTTCCCTCATCAGGGAGGTTTTTCCATTCTTTTGGTCACTGGCACTGATTCATGAACCTAGAGGGACAAAGGCTGCCTGAGAGCCTCCATTGGACCCAACATTAGCTGTCCAGGAGAAGAAAAACCACATATTCCAGAAGCAGCCAGATGTTGCCTGAGATCACAGAGCTGTCCCAGGCCTCGGAGAATCTTAGACGCAGGGAAGAGGGTGGACATGTGTAATGTAGCCCTATAAATTCTGCTATCCATCTCTGGATACAGGCGACCAAGGGTCAAAAATATCTGACATTGGCTAAACACTCAATGGGTGTTTATCAGACACTGTCGTGTGCCCGTCAGTTGCTCATCTAGTATTTAGCCCTGCTACTTTCCTGTACAGTGTTATGGCTGTTTCATATTTTATAGATGAAGAAACTGAGGTGCCTAGTGGCAATGAACTTTCTCTAGGTGAAACAGGAAACAAGCGGAGGAGCTGGAGTTACTCTCTAGATCAGCTGAGTGATGTCTGTGGTCACTTATCCCCACATCTGCACGGCGGCATTATGGGAAGAGTCTTCTGGTGCTGCTGAAGCTGACTGCCCCACCTGCCTCATACTTCTGCACCTCTTGGCCAGGTTTGGTGCCTGTCTTGGTTTCTACGGACCCCTTCCACAGAGAGAAAACAATCAGAACCAACTTCCCCCCTGCTGATCTGCAAAGTGTTCTCTTTATGGTCCTGGAATGAGTTGCCTTTTCCTATTAAAGGGGAAACAGAGAAAGGACATGGTATAAAACAGCTTCCCCTGGAGCTAAGAAACTAGAGAAAACTTATCTGCATTCCTCTCCACTGGTAAGTCTATTAGATTAGTCAAATATCAGAGTTAGGGGAGAACTAATAACTTGAGCAGTCCCAGGGCTTCCTGTTATGCATGAGGCAGCTGAGGTTGAGACAGAGGCACAGTTACCAGAAACTCAGACCAATTACTGCCTCCATGCCTTCTCTGTGTTCCAAAGAAAGTAGGAAACAAAAATTCACAGCTCGGTCAAAGCAAGGAGAGAAAGAACCTAATTTCTACCATGCCTGTAGCAGTCTTCCAATTCATAGATGACCAGCAACAAAGGGCAGAAGAGCATAGTTTTAGCTGTGACCCAGTTTAAAGGGTCCTCTCCTGGGGGAAGAGTGTCATGGCCTCAAGTTGTTCCACGTGTCTCGGTTCTCAGTGTGGAGTCATTGCCACTCTATCAGAGACTGTGTGTTGAAGGAGCCCTTCAAAGATGGGGAGAGGGTGGGAAATGACGAAGCTGGCTATTCTGTAATTTCCTCACGAGCTCTTCTTAAAAGGGCATCACCTGTATCAGAGCCATGCTTTCCAACGGGCTGTTCCAAAGGTCTTGTAGAACAGAGGAGCAGAAACCTAGGTTTTTCAAAGGCAGTGGCAGAGCAAGCAACTGCCAAATCTGGATGGTCTGTCTGTGTTCCATGTGTGTGCAGTGCCCTCAGAAGCTGGAAGAGAGCATCGGCACAATATGGGTGCTGTGTCCTCTGGAACACCAGCCAGTGATCTTAACTGCTGAGTTATCATTCGCCTCCCTCTTAGGATCAGTATTTTTTTTAGACCAGGGCTGCTTACCTAATAGATCATACACAAGCTCACAAATGACTGGGGAAAGCCTATTTAAAACCAAGTTGCTCAAAAATTGGCCTGATGACTGTGATCTAAAGAGAATTCCCAAAGCTTGCCTGAATGAAAGCTGAGCGGAGCCATTTCCTTTCTCATTTTGAGTGTGCAGATGGCATTGAAATGCTTTCAAGACAAAGGCATATAAAATATTACTTTAGAATAAATTTTATGGTGGTATAAATTTTCACTAATCCCAATACAGAAGTCAATATGGAAAAACTAAAAGAAAGACCTGGGGCTTTGCTTGTGGTCAAAGCCTCCCAGGAACTGGCCTGAAGGAACAGTAGCTTAACGGCTATTTTCAGAGAAATAGCAGCAGAAATATCATCCACATTCCCTAGTGTCAGCCCACAATGAATTTTCCAGCCTCTTCCTTCTAAGCCCCGAACAAAAGTGCCAGAGTACAAAACTAGAAGGTACCACACTGTAGATCCTGATTTGCTTGCTAACTGAGGCGATCCACACAGAAAACCTTATTAAGTGCCATGTCTTCTTATCTGCGATGACAGGAAGACTTGAATGGATCATCTGTACATCCACATTGTGTTTTAGGGTAGAGTCTGTCACTGTCAACCAACTTTATCACGTGGGAAGAAAGTCGACTGCACACCAACGTAGAAACAAATGAACTTCCGCTTTGTTTTATAGGATGGCCGAAGTCTGATTACCTTCCCTAATCAGTCAGCCTCTTCCTTCATCCCAGGTTGTAGCTAAATTCTCAATCTGTGGCAGCAGCTTAGTTTAGGAGGCAAGAGCAAGGGTGAGTGAAAGCTAGGGGTATCTGTGGGTGGGAATGTGGGGGACACTGGCTTGCCTAGGAAGAATGTTCGAGGTAGTCAGCACTTCTAAGCTCCCCCTCCCCCAAAAAGCTGCTTTTGTAGTGTTAGGGGATGACATTTCATTGCAAAAATAAATGATTTGGTCATTAGCGTTTCATGGCTGCTTGCAGCCACCCTCCTCTGCTTTCTAATAATTTCCATTTCAGGCACTGACAAACCCTTCAAAGAGATCCAGCCAAATATCCACCCACAGTTGCGTATTTGGCACTTTCCTAGGGAGAAATCTGGGGCCTCTGGGCAGAAAAAAATTGCCAAAAAGGGCTCCCTCCTTCTTTGTTAATTGTTAACAAACACATCCCCATAACCAGTCACGGGGGCTCCGTGGGCAGCAATGGGGGAAGGTAAGGGAAAGAACGGAAGTTGTTGGCAGGGCCTGCTTCCTTGGCTCCAGTCCTTGCTCTCAGTCTCCATTGCTGCCTGTACTTTTCTCAAAGCCAGGTGCTGCCTCCACCGCTAATGCTAACCAACGCAAGTCCAGCTTTCGGCAGGAAAGTGTCCCCTAGAGATCCAGAGCCACGAGTGGGAGTGGAAACCCCAGGGGAAAGAGTCTCTGAGGTCGTAGGCTTTCTCAGTCTGCTGGAAGCTTATCTTAGCCAACCGACTGATCCTACAAGCATGCTGTCACCAAGGAGCCTCTCTGGGAAACATCACAGTTGATCTCTGGACTCAATTTGGGCCTCTGGCCCTTGAGGACTCACAAAACCCAGAACACTTAGGCTCACCAGTAAGAAGAAGGTAGAAACTCCTTCCTGCTTGACCAGGAGCTTCCACAGCCCGACACTCAAAGAGAATTCACATCCATATTCTCCTCAGTTCTGGAGGCTCTTCTCCCAGCTCCTAAAATGAGCAATTCCCTTCTCTCCCTCCAGGATTTGTTCATCCTGATCCCTCAACTCAACTCAAGCCCTACCTGTGCATTTTCTTTTCTGTGAAACCTATGTTTCTGCCTAACTCATAGGCTTCATTACCATTGGTAATTAAAGTCCGTTTTCCTCGTCCATTCGTTCTGTGCCCGTGGGTTCAAGCAACTGCAGATGCAAACCCATCTTATATGGAAAAGGTAATTGGGCCCACTCTGTCCATCCCCAGTCACACCCAGCCCCTCCTTTTCACTTGGTTCATGATACCCATGATCTATCTAGGCATCAGCACCAGGAAGCTTCACTGGCTAGAGGTAGTTGCTGTTGGGGATTTGCCAAGCAGTGGCTCTCGCTACAGCATACTGAGGTGGCTTCACACGGAGGGCCACCTCATTACTTAATACTCGAGTTTTTCTCCCCTTCCCTTCGGGAGCTGTTTTAAAGAAGTTATTGAGATTCCCTGTCTAAACAACAGCCAGCCTTCTCAACAACAACAAAAGCCAAGTTGCTGTTATATCTGAAAAATGCCCTAATTTCAGTTTGTCAGCGTTCCTCTAGGAACCCCTCAAAAGGCTGTCTGCTCCGTTAAATGACAGCCACCGCCATCCAGCTGCTCAGCATGTCAGGAGAGCTCCTCTACCCGAAAATGAAGTAATGAAGAGGGATGAGGTACCAGGTAGCCAGCAATTGAAAACGACTCCCGAAGGGTTCCCGCACCTTCTGTTCTTTCTTCCTGTTATTAGTTTCAGTGAAATTGGCATATGGTGGGTACAGAATATATGGAAGGCCTTGTGATTTTCGCTTAGATCTCGGAATGTCAATGAACCCAGCTATTTCTGCCATTCCTTCATACCACCGTAGAGGGGTTTCCCTACCCCAAATTTAAAATAACATTAATTCAGTTATGAAGATCTCCCTCCACCAAGTTTAGCAATATTTGAAATGCTTCCCCCTTCTCTTTCTAGGACAGGGTCTCATGTTAGATAGCAAAGGCTGACCTCAAACCCACTAAATAGTAGAGAATGACTTTGAACTTCTGCTATTTCCTGCCTCTACCTCTCAAGCACTGGGATTTCAGGCATGTGGCACCATGCCTAATTTTTGCAGCATTGAGTATTGAACCCAGGGCTTCATGCACGCTAGGCAAGGACTCTACTAGCCAAGCTACATCTCCAGTCCTTAAATTAGGTTTCAGCCCAGAATTATCACTTCTGGGGCTGGGTCCTACATATGCAATCCCCGACCCCAACATGTACACCTCAGGTGGTCACTAAAACAGTACTGGCAAAATGGTACTTCCCTCGAATGGAATTCTTAGCAGACACAGAAGTCACAAGTGTAAGACAGAGAGAGCTATTTGCATTGTTTGGGAGAAACTCTGTATTGTGAAGGAAGAAGGCCAAGCCAGGCACGGTAAGAAAGCGTACCTTTCTGCTGTCTGGCAGTTCTTTTAGGTATTTCTCAGAACCATTTCTTTTCATTCCCTTTCTCAAATTCAGCCTCCTGATGGGCTCCTTGGACCCAGGGCATCTATTTCCCATTCGTCTTTCCTTCCAATCAGAAAGAACATTGTGAAATCTCATCTTAGTCAGATCTCCCTTCCGCTAGTGGAAGAGTGCTAACTAACTATGCCACCACACTGACAGAGGCAGGACAGGGAGCATGTTTAAGAATGAAAGGAGATCTGGATGGGATGAGGAGGTTCTTCACTGATGGTTTCACTTAGGACAAATGACTCAATCTTGCTGAGCCTCTTTCCTCATCTGAAAAAAGGATGTAATGCTGATGTCACTACCCTAGGATGAGAAAGTAAGGCTGGGAGGAGGAGGTAAAAAGCAAAACAAAAGCAAAAAACAAAACATAGCGAACTCACTCAGTGTCATGCCTGGCACGTAGGAAGTAATCTAGAAATGGTAGTGGTTATTAACATTGTTATTATTGTTGGAGGCCAGACATCAGCTTATTAGAAATTCTTTATAACTTCACAACAGCCTTTGGAATGAAATTTTTGTATTTTCTTGAATGCTTACTGTACATCCAGTACCTCCAATGAACACGAATCTTGCCCTTTCTGTCTGTTTTTATTTTATTGCTTCGCATCGCAAGACTTGTCCCTCCCTTTTACATCCCCAAATTTAGTTGACATGTATAAGTCCCCTGGGGCCATGACCTTTAAGGAGTCCCTCTCTCTAGACTTTGATCATATGGCATTGCTTCCATGCCTTCTGTCTGCCCTAACCATTTTGCTTTAATCTTTCTTGCCTGGCCTTGTTAGCCAGCTTCCCCAAATCCTTGGACCCTTTCCTGCCTTCATCAAGACTTCTTTGTGACTGTCTGGTTTGCATTTCTCTTCTGTTGGATCAGGTATCTATTTTATTCCAGGGAATCTTTAAAAGGATGGGGCTGTTAGCTATGCTGTGGAAGCATATGGCAATTTGGTGTTGCATCATCCAAGAGAGGGTGTGTGTAATCCTGGTTTCTCTACCAGTTCTCATGCTCGGCTCTTTGCTGGTATAGAGAAATAAAGAGAAGAATTAAATTCTGGAGGCTCTGAGTGCAGACATTCTGCCTAACATTCTTTCTCCATACCTTCCCCAGTGCCTGAACTGGGCTGACTCAAATCAGAATTAACTCTTCTGTGCGATAGGTTCATGTGTTTCTCAGAGCTCATTTTTTTTAAAATTCTCCTCTTCCTCATTAACTGTCATGAGACTCAGTGGACTTGATGGCCCATACCAGAAGTCACAGCAGCAGAGGCAAGAGGATTGTTGTGAGTTTAAGGCCAGTATGTTCCACAGAGCAAGTTCCAGACCAGGTAGGGACATATAGAGAGCCCCCCTCTCTCCGATAATAGAAAACAATAAAATAAATAAGTAAATAAATAGACCTGGTGTTTCCTTCCCCTGCGCCTGGAACTCAGCTCAGCTCCAAGTTCTAAATGTCACTTATGCAGAAAAAGTCTGTGTGTTGAACTCTGGTCAGCTTTAATGGCAAAGAACACTTTTCTCCAGCACTACCTCCGTTCTCAGCAATTGTCATCCTCACACATTTGCCTGCCTTGATCTCTCACAGGCAAATGTTGCCCAGTTGATTATTTGCACTGATGGCTGTAGCATGCATGCCCTCACTTAGATTTTGTCTCTAGAGCCTTTTTATTGAGAGTTTTTATATTAAACATTCACCAAGTCCCAGGCTTGATTTTTAACTGATCCCACATGAAGGAAAGATTTTCAACTCATAACACACGAGGCACATCTGTTCTGCTTACTTGAATTCAGGCCGTACCGTTCTTCTTATTATTATAGAACCTGACTGTTGAGTATCAATATTTGTCTCTTTTAGTTCCATTGAACTTTCCCAAAGGCTGCCCCCATTTCTGGATCTTTTAAACACACGTCCTGGAGTCTATGAAATGGTGGAACAACTCCCGTTTCCTTTTCTCTTTTCCCAAGTTCTGCCATTGGTCTGATGTCTTGTGCAGGCATTTGGAACATGAGAGTCCCTGTCAGATGTGACCAGTCATCATTTTAAAGTCTAGATATGAGCTGGGCTTGTGGTACACACTCATGGTCCCAGGACTTGGAAGGCTGAGGTAGGAAAATCTTGAGTTTAAGGCCAGTCTGGACTATATAACAAGACTGTATCTCAAAAGAACTGGAACTATCAAAAACAAGCAAAGCAAAAAGCCAAAAAACTAAAAACCAGTCTGGCTTGGTGGTGGTGGTACACTTTTAAATTTCAGCACTCAGGAGGCAGAGGAAGGCAGATCTCTATGAGTTCGAGGCCAGCCTTGTCTACCGAGTGAGTTTCAGGACAGCCAAGACTGCACAGAGGAACCCTGTCTCAAAAAAAACCAAGCAAACAAACTAAAAATAAAAGAAAAAACAAAGACAAAAAATTGAGTGGATACACAGACCTTGGTACAAACACCTCTCATTACCATTCCCATATACCCTCATGAGCAAGAGAGAAAGGGGGTTTGTATCTGATTTCTAGGAATGAAAAAACTCTGGGTGTGCCCAAGGTCCTGCAAACACTAGGACACTCAGGCTAGACATACGATCTCATGCCCATCTTCTTAGCAGTGCTGGAGAGGTTTACCAGGAAGATCATTTTACCACAAAGCATTTTATATGAGGCAGCCCTTATGCTAGGCTCTTCTCCCTGACAACACATGGGCATCTTCACAAGAGTCCACTGAAATTATTCTCCTGCATGGTATTATCACAGTAGGGATTTAAGTGGGGGGCAAGCTGGGTCATTCAGCACATAACAAAAAGGAAGTAGTGTATGTGTAGTCTCTAAACAAGCAGGGTGGCTCTAAGTAGGGCTAAGTAGATGATAAATAATAGAAGGACTCAAGTCAGAATTGTAATTACCAGTGCAAACTAGGCCTTCCTGTTCAGTTTCTTTAAGCCTTGGACTACAGATCTTTTAAGGAAGGGATATTAGTATTTCCTACTTTAGAGTTGTTATGACGACAAAAAAGGATGAACAAACAAATCCTCAGCATACACCATCACAAGCTAAGTACACTCCAAGTGTGGCAGCCACCGTCAGCTGATGTGTATCCAAGGATCATTCCTTGGGCTGAATCTGATGGCTAGCACACAGTAGGCACTCATGAAAGGCTGACTTCACACCAACGACCACATATTGCGAATCACACTTATAGGGGACATCTAGAATAAGTGAATTTGTAGCCAGAAGGCACATCAGTTGGTTCCATGAGCTGTTGGGAGAAGGGGTGAGGAATGAATGTTTAAAGCATGTGGGGGTCATCTCTGGGGTGATGAAGATGGTCCCGAACTAGGCAGAGGTGATGCTGATACAATAAGGTACTGCATGTACTGTTTGCCTTTGAAAACTGTTAAAGTAGTAAACTTCATGTAATTTTTATTTTACCACCACAAAACCACTGGCTTGTATCAAGCCCTCATTCCTCTTGCAGGTTCCTCTCATCTACAGGGCTGGATAATCAGCCACCCACCCATTTGTATGCTAGGGCAGTCTGAATGGTCTTGGCCATACTCTAGGCAGCTGTCCAGCAAAATGTCTGGGCTGTAGCTCTCATCTTATCCTACCTAGTGGTATTGGCTTTGGTATCCTTCTCTTTTACCTGAGCCCACAGAGGAAGAGGAGGAGTAAGAAGAGTAGAGCGGGCAAGGGGCCAGCAGGAACTATCAGTTTAAGGGCTGAACAGATTGCTCAGAAGGCTAAGTACTTGTCGAACAAGTACGAGGACTGGAATTCAAATCCCAGAATGGTGAGATGGGAGGGTAGACATGGAAGAATCCACAGAAGCTTTTGGGGCAGCAGCTAGCCTTGCATGTACAGTGGCCAACAACAACAACAAACAACAAAAGATCTTGTCTTAAGGCAAATGTGAAGACCAACATGGGACGTTGCCATCTGATATCTACATGTATTCTGTGGCATGTGTGCACACGTACTCCAATATACTCACATGTACACACACGCAAACACACATGCACATACATCACACAAGCACACTGTACACATATGCACACCTCACCAAACATACACACACACCCTTTTTAAAAATGAAAAATGAAAAACCCACAGTTTAGGCATAGTCAAAATATTGATGTTCTGCTCCAAGCTGACTGCCTCTTAGGTTGCTTCATGTTGATCATTCCAACTAGAAGCCACTTGCAGCCTTGCTTCTGGAAAGACCTGCTCTTTACACTATTGCAGGGAGGCCCATGGCATTTCTAAGTCCCTACTGTACCCTCCTTAACCAATCACCCAGCACTCCAAACACCAAGATTCTTAAGTTGGCATCAGGAATGTCCCTGGAGTAAATTAGGTTTTTTTTAAAGGGAGGTAGAGTGGGGGAGATTGAGCAATGGGCTCCAATCTGGGGTCTAGAGAGTGACTGGAGCATTTGAAATGTGTTACCCAATAAAAATCTCTGCTAAGGCCCAAGACTGAAATAACTCAGCTGGGCTCTGGTCTCAGCAGGGCCCATTCATTAGCTAACACTTCTCATCTGTGATGGTTACAGACAGGTTTTTTTCATGCCCCCTGAAATGGGCTTCAACATTGCAGCTGGCAGACAGCTGTGGCCTCACAGTGTTTACATTACCCAGACGAATGCAGCCTGTGCAGGAGACACAGAATGAACCTGATTTAGCTGTTGGAAAACGGGATTTTGAAAAGTTCCATGGCCTTCCCTTACTCCCCCCCTCCCCCCCAGGCCGCAGAAAGACTGAAGGTGGAATGAAACAGGCATGGAGGGGCAAAGAAGTCTCCTGTTTCTGGGGCTGGTGCTTTCCTTTGTTTGGAGCATCTTTGTGTGACACCTCCAGGTGGTGGGAGCTGGGTGGAGGGCATAGGATTAATGGGGCTGTGGCAGACCATCCCTCCCCAGCGGAATCTCACCGGTCAGCTCTAGCTCTCTGGGGACTCAGCATAGCCAGCAAGAGACAGCTGGGCAAAGGCCATCAACGGTGGCCTAGTCCATCCGCTTCACCTCTAGACATGAAGAGGCCGGAAGGACTAGAGTCCCCACAGACAGATGGGCCCATGACCAATTGGTCCACGAAGTGGAAGCGGGTTTCGTTAACCCTATTGTGGTCTGTAGGCCCACTGCACTGCATCATGGGGAAACCTGCTTCTGTACTACTGATGTTCGGCTTTATTTTGTAAGGTCAGCAGTATTAAGCAAGCTCCCATTTTTTAATCCATCCCCATCATTCTCTGTTCTTGTAGTTCCTTATGCTTGCACCAGAGAACCATCCTTCTAACTGGTTGCCTCTGCCTGACTTCTTTTGCAGAGAGCTCTTCCCAGCTATCTCGAGTTCTATTATTCGACTCTGTTTGGCCCATCAACACACATTTCCTGAACATGCGCCACATGCTAAGCCCTTTGTTCAGTTACTAGAGATCCATGCAAACAACCAGACAGCTTTCCGTTAGGAATTCAGCTGGAAGGGAAGGAATGCAAGAAAGCAACGAAGTATAGGAAAATGTGAAAAGGGCTACAATCAGGCCAAGGGATTCGTGGAGTCCAGAGTACAACATCCAACCCAATGTTGACAGAAGGATGACAAGAAGACTTTCCCAGAGTGGTTTCCACGTGCCATTTGCCTCAACACACTACATTGCCTCCACAAGCTGTTTTCAACCAAATGCCCCTCCACTCCCTTCAAAAAAAATCTATTCCTGAAAGACTAGTCCCCCTCGCTACTTGTCAACATACACGTGTCCCCTTGTCCGGTCCTTTTACTTGCTTCTGTCAGGGAGGCATCATGTCTCCTCCATATCCTGTCTTCCTCTACACCCACACAGTGCCTAGAACACACTGTCTGTTGACTGATGACCTAGGAAGCTCATCTTTTACTATGGGACTGATCTGACTCCAAGAACCATGAAAAATTATTGCACTGCCGTCAGACAGGGCTGTCAGAAAAACATGGGAATGCTGATGTTTCAAAATGTGTTCCCCAACTTGCTCTTTGCCTGGAAAGAGGATATTGCCGATAGTCAAGTGGAGCTTTGGGTTTCAGAAGCTTGAGTTGGCAGAGAGTGGGGATATATTTTTATTTCTGTTTTCAATATTTAGCCTGATTTGTTTGGGGCTTTATTTTATTTTATTTTATTTTTGCTTTGTTTTCTTTTGGTCCCAGGCCTGTTGGTCAGGGCTAATTTGTACAGCTGCTTTTTCGCTTGGTTTCTTCCAAGAAAGCGAGAGGAAATAAGGCTGCCAGCAAATCTGCAGTCACCGAGGTTTTCCTAAGATGAATATTGTTTTTCTCTTCTAATTCCACCAAGTACAGTATAAAGAAAAGCATGTGACTCTTCCACAAATTTAGTTGTACCAGGGGTCAAATCCTGTACTCTGTCCACATCCTGGTGGTGGGAGACTTATAATGCTGATTTCCTGACCTGCTATTTAGGAAAATTGTACTGGAGTTGCAGAATGGTAAATTCCCCTGATTTTGGGCTTGCATTCTCAGACCTGGCTCCTCCTGAGTTTCAGCAGAAATGTTAAAGGGACTGGGTTGGAGAGGCCAGGGAAATGGGAAAAGTTGGGCAGGAGAAACCTCAAGGAGTTGGTGTTTGGAGCACCAGATCCTGGTTGTTGTTGTTGTTGTTGTTGTTGTTGTTGTTTTCTGCCACTGACAAGTTTGGTGACATAGGCAAGTTACTTCCTCTTACTCACCATCTTCTGGGGCATCAGAATGGGCTAGGCTCAAAGGCTCTTTTTAGTACACTATTCTTGGATCCTGTAAGTTAGTTTTTGGTATTTCTATAAAGGCTAGTCAAGCTGGGGTTAGCAGCACATTCTTGCAATCTCAGCACTAAGGAGGCAGAGGCAGGAGGATCACAAGTTTGAAGCCAGCTCAGGCTTTTAGTAAGACTCTGTCTCAAAGAAATGTAAATGCCATCAAGGAAAGTCCCAAAGGTTTGTGGGTATTAAGACGGCTTCCTCCCACTGCCCTTTCCTTATGAGGCATTTGTCCAAGTTTGTGCTTAGCCTTCCTACAGCCTGAGAACTGTCTAGAAGGGACTGTCTCCATGTTCTGACTGAGGAGCGAGACTATCTTGGGTAGCTAGTATTGGAGGCCAATTTTTTACAGCTTTATGGAGATATATGTTATACACCATGCAACGTGCCCATTTAAATTATGCCATTCNCCATTCAGTGGGTTTTGTTCATTCTGAGTTGTACAACCATCACCACAATCATTTCTAGAGTATTCTCAGTCTCCTAGAAGAACTTGCCCCACCCTGAATTCCCCAGTCTGCCTAATCCTAGGCAACCACTAATCTACTTTCTCTTTCTATGGATTCGCCTTTCCTTCCATTTCATAAAACAGAATCACATGATGTATCTGGTGATGAGAGTTTTCACCCAGAATAATGCTTTTAAGATTTGGTGTTGTTATGGGATGTACTGGTATTTCATTTTGGGGTGTGTGTGAATAACATCCCATTATAAGAGTAAGCCACTTTTGCTTTTCTCCTCAACAGATGAGGGGCATTTGCATTCCCTCCATCTTGGTCATGGACATTCATGAGCATTTGTTTCCAGTTCTCTTGGGTGTATAGTTAGGAGAGGATCTGGTGAGTTCAATGGTCACTATACATTTAATCGTTTCAGAACTTTCGGTTGTTTTGCTAGAGACAGAAGAAGGCTCCAATGTATGGAGGACACTTTTTACTTCCTCCCCAAGGATAGAAAACACCTTCTGGGTTGATGAATTTGAAAAGCCTCCTCCATGGGGTAGCTTGTCTATATAATGCTAGCTTTTCAAAGAACACATTTTTATAACCTCCACTTTGTTTTATGGCTGTTGGGTCCTGGGGAAAAAGGACATAAGGAGAGCCACCATTTGCCTTTAACAACTATGGAAACTCAATGGGCACATGTCTAGGAGGTCTGATAAAATGGCTGCTAAGAAACCAAGAAGTTTGACTTATACTAAGATGAAAGTGGGGTCATAGCTATTTTAACCTTTTCAAGACCATCTTCTGTCAGCACTAGGTAATTTCTCAGGAGAAGAGAGTTGAGGGTCCCTTGGCATACCTATACCTATCCAGTCTTTGTGTTGACCATTCTTGCTACTTGGGAACTGGGGTAGGAAGAGAAAATGGAGAAAAGGAACCTTATGTAGAAAAAGGGAGGGAAAGAGCCTTATGTAGGGGACACACAGGTACTGATTTGCCCCAGCACCCATTTGTGTTGGCTTAACCACCTTCTTTCTTCTTCTTCTTCTTCTTCTTCTTCTTCTTCTTCTTCTTCTTCT
>LOJH01000999.1:38481-53192 GCA_001685095.1 Ellobius talpinus | reverse complement strand
GTGTTTTATTAAAATACATGATTGACAGAATATAGATAATTCTCCTGCACCGGATAGTCCCTCAATGAAAGTGGGAGGGCAGACACCTGTGAATGTTGATTTTTGTTACTTTTGTTACATACTTCAAAGTGGAATTGTTAGATAATAGACCTTTATGTTTATCAATTAATAATACTTAGGCTTAAATTTAATAATAGTAATTTTAAAGTTGTGATAAGTGTAATTTCTGGTTGATAAAATGTATAGTGATCAATTTTAAATAATGTTAATAATGAACATAATCAACATATGATATTAAATGAGTTTTAATGAAAATAATATCATTCTTACTGATAGTGCTATTGTGGTTTGTTGAGAAATTTCATAATTAAGAAATGTTAAATTTTATTCGTAAAAGTAGAATAATAATTATCTTTTTCTCATTAGCATGTACCAGTCCTCTGAATTTAATTCATGAATGCTCTGAATGGGATCTGTAAATTCAAGAATAGCAACTCTCCTTTGGAGTCACAACCCACATCTGTTAGAATATTAAGTTCCAAGAAACATGTCTTGGAATTTTAGTGCTACATGGCAAGTGATCCTGACCATCTCCCCTGTTGTTGTCTTTATGTATGCATACTTTTAAGGTCTAACTCACAATGAACACAATTTCATGAGTTTTCTGTAGAGATTAAAATTCATGCTACACAAGAGTTGGTGGTGCAAAATTGTTCCAGGTTCCCTGGGGTCACCCCACTTGCTGAAGCCTTCATGGGCTCCTTCACAGTTTAGAGACAGAGCAAAATAAGCACCATACAGGATCCCAAGAGTGGCATTTCTTTCTTTGTGTGTCATGATTATAGGGCAAAATAATCTTTTTCCTGAAATAAAATTCAGAATAATGAACTTGCTATTAAAAGGATATTGCCATATGAAACAGTATCAAATATTAGGATAGAATGCTAAAAATATTAGGATAAAATGCTAAATTCCTTGAATTCTGTTATTAAATTTTGCTTTCTGTAGGTGTGGCTCATTTATGCTTTGTGTGACATTATTATTTCTTCTACAATCTTCAAAAAAAAGCAAGGCTGTAGTGACACAAGTTTGAAATAAAGGCTATGTTTAAGTATTATCTTTGATGTTTTTATCCTATTCTTTTTCAGAATAAGCTCAGAAATAGAAATGAATTCTGGGTAATTGACTTATAGTAATAGAAACCATTCATAATTAATAATCAATGCATTAATCTATTTTAATTATTTTATTCCATAACATGTACAATCATTATCACATTTATTTAAATACAGTGACAGTCATTAAAAAGGAAAGCGTAATTGGCTGACAGGGAGCCTGAAGAATGGGAAAAGTCTTTGCCAACTGTATGTCTGACAGAAGATAAGTATCTAGAGAATGCAAAAAACTAAAAAATATTACATACTGAGAAAATAAAAAACAATTTGAAAAATGGGCTATAGAACTATACAGAGGTTTCAGAAGAAAGACAAATGGCTAAGAAATATATTTTTAGTGTCCACCATCCTTAGTTAAGAGGTAAGTGCAAATTAAAACTACAAAGATTTCATCCTAATAAATTCATAATGGCTAAGGTTAAGAAAATAAGACAATAAACACTGGTAATAATGTAGGGTAATAGAAAAGTCAGGTATTTTTGGTGGAATGCAAATTGATCCAGTCACTATGGAAACCACTGTAGAAGTCTCTAAATCAATAGTCTACCATTTGACCCAGATAAGCTAATACTGGGCATGTACCCAAAGGACTGTATTTCCTTCTAGAGAGAGAGATGTCAATTCATGTTCATAATCCTCTTTTCAAAGTAGCTAGGATATGGGAAACAGCCTAGATGTCCTTCAACTAATGCGTGGATAATGGAAACATGATACTGATTCACAATTAAGTTCTATTCCACTGTACAACAATGAGCATTTCTAGGAGATGGATGGAAATACTGAGTGAGATAACCCTGACCCAGAAAGAAAATTGTTGCATGGTCTCACTAATGTGAATCTTAGCATTGAATATTTAAATTTGTGGATTAAACCTAGAGTATCAGTAGAATTCAGGAAACTAGAAAGGGGTCATTGGCATGGCGGGTAAAGAAGGATCTTAAGAAAGTAGGGTCAGAGGAACAAAGGTGATCAGAAGGGGAACAGCATAAAATGAGGAGCAAAAGTTCACATGGGAACAGATATAAAACAAAGAAGAGGAAGGATGGGAAGAATAACATTAAAGATGTTTGAAATGCCATATAGAATTTTATCATTTTATAAAATATATATTTGATATATATGATATATAAACATAAATGTGTGTGTATGTGAATGTATGTGTGTGTTTCTGAACTCAAATAGAGTATCATGGAAAAGGGTTAAAACTTTTCCCCAGAAACCATAGTTTGTCAAATCAAATGTCCCTTGAATTGTTGATTAGGGATGGCCTTGAGATCCCTAAGTAATATATGTTATCATTATTGTTCTTGGTCTCCCATCTGAACTTCATAGGTAGGCCCTTTTGCTAAAGACAATACATTTGGTCACAGGACATACAGAAATCAAGTTGGTACTAAGAAGGAAGATTTGTTGCTGATAGCTACTTTTCATACTGCCGAAAGATGCCAGATGAGTTTCTTGTGAGGGGTTAAGAGGTCATCAATGTTATTAAACTTTGAAGCTATAGCAATGGAACAGTGTGGCCAAGATGTGACCATGGATGAAATCACGGTGTGAATACTATGGAGGTAACCAATCACTTTCTTTTAGGATTTAAGACTTGGTCCAAATGGAAGACATAAGTGCCTAGAACTATAAATCTGATGAAGAACTGATGGTTGAGGAACCCCAGGGCCCAGGGGAGAACCTGAAGGGATTCCCTGAAGCTGTTATACAGTAAAACTAACTACACAAAGAGATGAGGATGGAAATCTACTGTAGATTGACTTCATCAACCTGGATTAGACTTCAGCAACCTAATAACACATAGTTTATTTCCAATGATTTAAACTCAGTACAATTTGGAAAAAAGGTTCCTGATGTAATAGATTTCCCATTGGACAAAGAAACATAATTAGGCTGAAACTCAACTCGAGGTACATGCTGTTTCTTCCAAGAAGATGGGTTCAAGCTACCTGTACTAGCTTAAGTGTCTATGCATCTGACCCTAGTCATATAGATAGCTGTAGAGGTCATTTGAGCTATTTGCCACCGCTGGGCCTAGTTGTGTGAACCTGAGGCAGATTCTGGCTCATTTAGATTATTAGTCACCTTGAGTCTTGGTTCTAAGAACATAGTATGTCCTGGCCCAACAGACAATTCAGATAAGCAGCAAGTTAATTATTTCCACTTCTCAGCTTTCTGGATAGAAGAACAGGTTTTTTCATCTTTCCCACTGGAGCTTAAGGGGCAGATATGTGGGAGTAGATCTGGAAGGAGTAAGATGTAAGAGTAGATGGTGAATATGAACAAAACACATCGTATGAAATTCTTAAAGTATAAAGTGATTATATTCTTAAAATGATAACAGTCTGATACTGAGAGGGTAGCTATTGAAGTGAGGGTGGTGACTTGTCCAAGGTCACATGTATGAATGTATTCACAAAAGATAAACACATTTATCACCACCAATGTGATTTTTCTTTGAATGTGTGTATATGGATGCGAGTGGTAAATGTGTGTGTGTGTGCATTCATCAGTGTGCATGCGTGTGTACAGATGAAACATGCAAGGAGGCCCGATTATGGTGACTAATTTCATTTTCTGACACTCTCTGCCTTATTTCTTTGATACAGGGCCTTTCCCTGAATCTGAGACATTTGCTGTTTGTCTGAATGTCAGTCCCCAAGCAAGAGCTAGTCTTATGTCTCTACCACTACTAAGGTTGTTGTCCCACCGCTAGAGCTAATGTTGAAGGTGTGGGTAAGATCAAGTGCAAACTGTTACATGGATGTTGGAATGTGAACTGGGCCTTCATGGTCATGCATCAAACACTGTCCGCAATTGAGGCAACTCTCCAAACCTCCAATGCATTTCAAGTTAATTTATAAACATATCCATAAAAGTATATTTTAATGGATCACCACAAAATTTGTTGATATGCACATGTATTACAAAATGTTTAAATCATATTAAATTTATCAGCCTTGAGAATTTATTTTTATGATGACTCTTTCAAAACACTTTCTATACCTTTCTGTAAAGCCCAGAACATTATTGTTATTATCTGTCATCACCCTATTGTGCAATGCCACACAGCCTTTGACACTAGCTATCTAATGTGACTTAGTACCTAGTGCCCAACTTTCATTTTCCTCCTCCCTACTTTATACATCCAGGACTAGCTACTAGTTCACTCTTACATTCTGCCAAAAGAACTCTTCTTGTGTTTCTTGAGTTTTTTCAGCATTTATTTTTGTGTATGTGTGAGTCTATGTGGTCGCCATGTGTGTTTATGTGGTCTCCACGTGTGTAAGGGTGCCCAGGGAGGCCAGAAGAGGGTGACAGATTCTTAGAGCTGCTGTTACAGGAAATTGTGAGCCACCTGACATGGGTGCTGGGACTGAACATAGGTGCCCTGGAAGGGCAGAAAATTTAACCTGAATCTCAGCCCTATCCCTAACTCTTGAAACCTGAGACATCATTACAAAATCAAAATTAAAATTTTAATGTTTCTCATGTGAGTAAGATTATGTGAAACTTTTCTTTCTTTTATGTTTTATTTCAATTAACACAATACTTCCCATAAGACTCCCTAATTTCAATGTTGATTCACAAGTGACTAACTTACTTTCATTTCAGAGGCTCAATAATATTCTGTTGTATATATGTGCCATAATTTCCTTGTCTTTTCATGAGTTGATACACACTTGAACTGTTTTCATTTAGTGACTCTTGTTTCCCCTGGGGTACAGATCTATTTTTAACACAGTTACTATCTTTCCTTTGGCTGTTTATCAAGTAGTGTCCAGATTATAACTACTTTTTTTGATATAGAGTTTCACAATATACACAAGGCTGACAGTCAACCCACAGAAATCCTCACGCTGGAGTGCAGCTATTAAAGACATGCATTACTATAGCAGGCAATAGGTGGATGACCTCATATCCCTGAGCTCTCTGCCTCTGTCTCTTCAAACACTCTACTCATGTATGCCACCACAACCATGTGTGCCACCACAACCATGTGTGCCACCACAACCATGTGTGCCACCACAACCATGTGTGCCACCACAACTTGTTCTGTTTATTTTTGCAAGGAACCTCTGTATCCTTTCCAAGATACCTGGTAAATGCTTCACCTGTGTGAGCTTATTTGTTTACACAATTGCTCTAGAACAGATATTCCTATCGCTATACTCATTTTAGAGATGTAGAAATTGAGATACTGAGGTTAAGTAATTGTCTCAACTTCTTCAATTAGTGAGCAACAGCTGTGAAAGAAAAAGACTCTTGAATATAATCCAGACTTTCTGATAGCGGAGTCTGATTTTTCACTTTCTACTCAGTGAGAAGTCTCCTAATTTCATTTTCTCACTTATGTCAAAGTATTATTGCTGATTAGCATATTTTCATATTAACACAAGTCTCCTATCTGTGGTTCTGTGGTACTGATGATAATGGGCAACTTTAAGTCAAAGTCTAATTTTTTGTTTATTATATTTTTGGTGATGTTATTGGGGTAATAACATCATGTTTCAGAAAGAAAAGATACTTCTCCTTGTTCCAGAGGCTTCTCACACATGTGCATGGATATTATTAAGTGGCTACTAACAGCAATATAACTATTGATGCTAGTATTTTAAAATTAGGGTGCCTTAATTAGGGTTCTAGTGCTGTGATGTAACACCATGAGCAAAAGCAAGTTGGGGAGGAAAGAGTTTACTTGGCTTACACTTCCATAGCACTGCTGAACAGGGAAGGAAGTCAGGACAGGGTCTCAAACAGGTCAGGAACTGGAGGCAGGAGCTGATGGAGTGGCCATGAAGGACTACTGTTTACTGACTTGTTCATCACGGCTTGCTCAATCTGGTTTTCTTACACAACTCAGTACCATCAGGCCCAGAGATTGCACCATCTGGCCTTCTTCTATCGATCACTAATTAAGAAAATACCCTACGGTCTTGTCTACAGCCTGATATTATGGAGACATTTTCTCAGTTGAGGTTCCCTTCACTCAGATGACTTTAGTTTGTGTCAAGTTGACATAAAACTATCCAGCAAGATCATGTTATTCTAATACAGTAGAAAATAGAATTTATTCATTTGTCAGAATTCAATTTTCTTGATGTTTGCATTCATATTCCTAATGTTGTTTTATGCTGTTTCTTCAGTCTTTGTAAGTCTTTTTATGATGATAACATTGAATAATTCTCAGTCTTGGAGGCTATGTGTACATATTCTCTTAGTTCCACATTTTATGGACTTAGCTAATCATCACTTGTAAGAAAGCAGGGTTTGCATATCCCATGATTCTTAAAGCAGAGCATATCTTACACTTACCAGTAGTAAAGTTTGATACTTTGTACCCATTACTTGTACTGGGTGACTTGGGACTTTATTAGAGCTTTATTACTTTACACATTGAAAACTTGTCTGGACAGTGAATTGTGGAATGGTGTGATCTTTTACTTGTTGGTCCACAGAAATCTTCATTCAGTTGAACAATATCTATAGCATACAGCAATCTCCCTTCTCTAATTTGTCTTCACAGCAAGCTGCTGACTCCGAAATCAGTCTCTATCCTCAATCAATGAAAGGCTTAGAAGTGCTCCTCTGCTAGTGTGGTTAAACACACGAGGCAAGCTTTTCTTTAGTTAGAGGCTTGTCCTACACAGCAGACTTCAGAAAGGTCCAACAGATTTAAACAGAATTTAAACAGAAACTCTTCTGTTTTTAAAACAGATTTAAACAGAAACTCTTCTGTTCTTTACATTGACAGGAAAAGTGGTTCTCCTACTTCTCCAGGTTTGAGATGGCCATTTGTGGAACATCTTGGCCTTCAAAACTGCAGGGGTTAATTCCTAAAATGCTTTATCCATTTGTTCATTCATCCTTCTATCAATCGACTATTCATTCATCCATCTCTCTGGAAAGCCATAATACAAATTTCATCCCAGGTGTTTGCACATCACAATCCATCTAATGCTAATCAATATTCAATAGAGTTATCAATATCATAAAAACTGAATGATGATCATCTCTTTCTAATATCATTTTCTCCATATTTTATGTTTATGTGTTTTTAATATCCCCATTAAAATTTTTATTTCAAATATTTTCCATTTGCTGAAATAAATTCTTTTCTCATATAATATATCCTGATTATACATTCCCCTCCATCCATTCCTATCAGTACCTCCCTACCCCCCATCCCCTCTGGATCCATTCTTTTTCTGTCTCTCATCAGAAAATATCAGGCTTCTAAGACATAACTAAACATGACACAATAAAATATAATAAGATGTAGCACAAATGATTATGTCAAGGTTGGACTCGCAACCCATCAGGTAGGAAACAGTTCCCAAGAGCAGTCACAAGGGTCAGAGCCCCATTTGTTCTCACAGTCAATAGGCCCATAACAATACTAAACTAGTAGCTATAGTACATATGCAGAAGACTTGGTGTAGACCCATGTAGGCCCTGTGCTTGCTGCTTCGATAAAGTCTCTCTCATGATTATTAGATAAAGCAAGGATCTATTAGTATAGAAGAATCATTAGGAGTCTTTTTTTTTAAGACCAGCGGTGTTTGATTTTATCATAGGTCTTTGGACTATCTTGTCTCTGGTTCTTGGTTACCCAAGAAGTGCCAGGCATGAGTTCCTTCTTCTGGAGTGGACCATAAGTCAAACCGGATATTGGTTGGCTGCTCCCACAAGTTCTGTGCCAGCAGTACCCTAGCATATTTCGCAGGCAGTACAGTTTGTAGGTCAAAGGTTTTGTGGCTGGGTTAGCTTCCGTGTTTCTCTTTCTGTAGCCTGTAGAGTACCTTTCCACACCAAACAGACTAGAATGTAGGAATGAAGGCTCCATGTAGGCACCAGCTCAACATGTTCTTTCAGTTGTGTGGTCGTTGTCCTTGGCAATTGGGCCGTACTGTCTGTTTATGGTGATCAACCCTTTGTCTTATCAACAAACTGGGACGCTTGGGGATTTCCATGGGACTGCCTTAGCCAACAATTAAATTGAATTCAGTCTAGTCCCAACATTGAAAGCATCACACGGCTACAAGTGATGGCTAAGGTGAGATTTGGTGTCCCCCATTACTAGGAGTCCTCATTACAAACACCTTCATAGATTCTAGGAACTTTTCATTATGCTAGGTTTCCATATCACTCCCTAAACGTACCTCCCACTTTCCAGCTGTCTCTCCCCACACTCTTTCCCTCCTCCCCATCTTTCCCCATTCTCACCCCACTTTCCCCCAATATACCCATAAGTCTAGCCTATTCTCTCATCCCAGTGAGATTCCTATGTCCGCCCCATAGGCCTCTCATCTTTACCTAACATCTATTGGTCTATCCCTTTATAAGTGAATATATACCATATTTATCTTTCTGGGGCTGGGTTACCTAACTCAAATTTTTCTGGTTCGTCCCATTTGACTACAAATTTCATATTGTCATTGTTGTTAACACCTGAGTAATACTCCATTGTGTACCACATTTTCTTTATCCATTCTTCAGTTGAAGGACATCTAGGTTGTTTCTAATTTCTGGCTGTTATGAATAAAACTTCATTGAACATAGTTGAACAAGTGTCCTTGTAATAGAATGAGGCATTATTTGGGTAAATTCCCAGGAGTGATACAGCTAGGCTTTGAGGTAGATGGATTCCCAGCTTTCTAAAGAACAACCATATTGATTTCCATAGTGACTGCACAAGTTTGTTTTTTTCACCAGCAAGGGAGTAGTGCTTCCTTGTTCCACATCCTCACCAGCATGAACTGCTACTTGGGTTACTGATTTTACCCTTTCTGATAGGTGTAATATGGAATTTCAAAGTAGTTTTGTTTTGCATTTCCCTAATGGCTAAGGATGTTGAACATTTATTTGTTTCTCAGCCATTTGAAATTCCTCTATTGCGAATTCTCTATTTAGATCTGTACCACATTTTTATTGGACTATTTGATTTTTGATACCTAGTTTCTTGAATTCTTTATATGAATTGGATATTAGTCCTCTATAAGTTTTGTAGTTGAAAAAAATTTCTCCCATTTTGTAGGTTGCCTCTTTGTCTGATTGACAGTGTCCTTTTTCTGCCAGAAGCTTTTCATGAGGTCATAGGGTCTCATTTATTAATCATTGTTCTTAGTGTCTGTATTATCCATGCTTTTGTTCAGAAAGTCACCTCCCACACCAATGCCTTCAAGGTTGCTCCTCCGCTTTCTCATCTATCACGTTCAGTTTACCTGGTTTTATGTTGAGGTCTTTGATCCATTTGGACTTGAGTTTTGTGCAGAGTGGTAAGTATGGATCCATGCATTCTTCTACCTGCAGGCATCCAGTTTGAACAAAATCATTTGTTGAAGATGCCCTCAATTAAAATATCTCTTTCCTTGCTCTCATCTCTGTCCTGCCTCCATCTTAACTATCCCATCCCTGAAGTTCTCTTCCCTCTTCCCCTTCCCCCCTCCTCTTCCCAAGATGGCTCAGTGGTTAAGAGACTGGCTGTTCTTCCAAAGGTCCTGAGTTCAATTCCCAGCATAAGCAAGGTAGCTCACAACCATCTATAGTGAGATCTGGTGCTCTCTTCTGGCATACAGGCAGAACACTGTAAATAAATCTTTAAAAAAATTCATAGTCCATATTCTTTACTTGTACGTGTTCATTGCAAAGAGTCATTTATCTGGTTCGAGGCCTCTGGCTTCTGCTATACCCGCTCTACCAGGCCCTCACTAGGACTCTTCTTGGATATCCTATATGCTTTGAGTCATGAATATCCTGTAGCTTTGAACTTGTAGGTTCATTCCCTCTACACAGTCCAGCAGTTCATAGATGATGTGGGTGTTGGGGTTGGCCATCTCATAGTTCTGGTTCTGGGCCTGGGTGGTAGCTGGGCTGCTAAGCCTGCCAGTTTCCCCTTAGCACTACCACTCTAGCAGGTTCTCCAGTACTACCTCAGCTAGCTCAGCCAGTGTAGCAAACAACAGGTAGCAGAGCCACTTTTTCTGCTTTCACGCCCTTAGGTCTAGCTCACCTGCACTCACACTGCCGCACACACACCGCCGCACACACACCACCGCACACACACACCGCCAGAACAAGCTGTACTGCTTTGCCCAGGGAGAGGTCAGGGTTAGCTCTCTGTATCGCTGTACTTGGTGAGAGACACGACCAGCTCTACTGCTCTCACGCCCCTGAGGTAGACTCTCTTGCCTGTTGCAGGTGGCAAGGGGTAGGGGAGAACATATTTCCCTTACCCTTGCCATCTCATGGCATGCTAGGATGGGGATGTGGGCACGTCCAGTCTGCTGCCAGGGTGAGGTGCCATGCCTGTTCTCCCATCCTCATGGTCCCCAAGCTTGCCTCTCACCTGCCACAGATGGCAAGAGGCGAGGGGAGGGAGGGCATGTTTTCCTCACCCGTGCAGCCACATAGCAGACAAAGGGGACAGGCTCAGTCATCCTTCTCTCAGCGTCCCTCTTGCTCACCTGCAGCCCCACCAACAGCGTCAGCTCTATGGTGCTGCCCAGGCAAGGTGCAGGGCCACCTTTCCTTAGTGCTTTTGCCGGGGGCGGGAGGAAAGTGCCAATTCTCCCCCTCTCATGACCTCAGGCCCAGCAAGGGTGGCAAGGGGTGGAGGGAGGGCATTTCTCTCACCCATTCCATATGGTAGATGAAGGGTGGAGCCAGATCTCCCACATGCATTAGAGAGCCCGACCATCCGCGCCTGTGCCCATGGGGTCATCTCTACTATCCTGCCTGTGCTAGGTGGAGAGTCCACTCTCCTCACGGCAGCAGCCAGTGACGATCAAGATCTCTTATTCTTGTGACTCCAGGCCAGTGTTTCCTGCCTGAAGTAGGTGGCAAGTGTCGAGGTGCAAGGAGCAAGGGTTTTATCCCTTCGTCACCCACACTGCCACCTGGCAGACTTTGGGACTAGTTCTCCCACTTTCTCTTCTTTGGGAGAGGAAAGAATGACTGCAGCAGGTTTCCTGCTAAATGGCTGCAGATAAGACTAAGGGGATTGCATCTCAAGAGGATATCAGAGGTATCGTTCTACCTTCAGCCTGCTTGTTGCCCTGGGAGGAGCAGCCATTCGGTTAGGATGGGGGTGCTTGCCAGGGTTGGGAACTGTGACAAAATAACAAATTGGAGGAGGAAAATTAGAAGGGGAAGAACTGTGGGATCCACAGGAGATGAGATTAGGGGTTAGGAAAGGCTGTCAAGGGTGATCTGTTGCAGAGCAGGCGATGAGACTGGGGGATTGGATCTGGGGGAGTAGAGAGAGAAGGTCTGCAGGAAACAGTCTGTTTTCTGGTAGGTGTGGACTGTGGTTTAGGAGCAGCTGCCTGCTGGAACTGGGGGCTGGGATAGAGTCAAGAGCTGTGGGAAGCAGGTTAGGAGGAGACATCCACAGGAAATGTGGGCAGGAGGGGAGAAAACCTATGTTTTATTGCAGCATTTGGGATGAAAATGGGGGGCTGAATTTGGTAGGCACGAGGAAGTGGTTAGGGTCTTCAATTAATTTGCCTGTTTCCTTGTTCTGCTTGGCTGTTGTGTCCCCAGTGAAAGCCTGCTGGTGTTGGATGCCAGCATAATGGGATTAGTTCAGGAAAGGAAGGTTTGGGGAGAAGATCTTTGTGCTCCACTGGGGATGGGATAAGAGGAATGGGAGACTACAGTGGCTTTTCTACCACAGTGTTAGGAATGAGATGGAGGTGGGATGTTGGCTCTTAATAATTGTAAGAGAGGTATGGATCCACCTTCAGCTTCTTTGTTGCCCTAGGAGGAGTGGTCCTTGGATTAGCAGGAGGTACCTGCTGCGGGTGGAGTAATATGGCAAAGCAATAATTGCTATATGGAGGCTAGAAGGGGAAGATAAGTGAGATTCACAGGAGATTCACAGAAGATGGGAAGGGGTCAAGAAAGCTTGCCAAGGGTGTTTTCTGCAAAGATGGACATGAGACTATGAGACTGGATCTGGGAGAACAGAGAGAGAAGAGAAGCCCCATCCCCATTAAAATATTGATTGAGCTTAAATGTTGAAATATTTAGTTTAATGACATTGTAAGGGTTGTGTACTTATTTCTCAGTGTCTCTCATGGCACCCAGTTAATAAGTAGCTATCTTTCACTATTCCATGGGTTTTATTTGTCATCTTTAGTTTTGAGGAAATCCTGACACAGAGAGAGACATATTAGAATTTCCATCCTATCAAGAATTGAGTATTTAGCACTAGAGAGATGGAGCAACCCCTCTGTCTTTCACAGTCTACCTAGGTAGCATTTACATTACTTTCTTAGTATGGCATAAGAGAATATTGGTGGTGGAGCTTGTTCAGCTCCTGTGTTTAACAGTCTTTCTCAAATTTATCTATTGTTCTGAAGTAGGGACTTGACTCATTGCCGAAAATCTGAGTTCTTTAATCAAGTGGGGTTCCTAGAAAGGATATTCTTTACTTTTCATTCAAGATATCTCTCTGCGATTGGGTTTAACATACTCAAGTGACAGCCATGCTCGCTCTCCCACAGTTTGACCCTGAGCTTCCCAACTTTTTGTATTGCAGTTCTTCTTTACTTTGTACTTGGTGCCTGCTCTGCTTCCTGGTACCTATTATACTTGAGCCACTAATAACGCCCTCAGGTTCATTTGATCAACTTGAGGTTATATCACTATCCTCAAGATTTTGGCAACTTCATTGATTGTTATAATGCACCTACTGTATTATGAATTTAATATCTTTACAAGTCTTTTGTTATTAAACCAGCTAAACTGACTAAGAAAGTGGTAACAGATGGTATCATCCAAAAAAAGGTACAGAGACACTAAATTTAGTAGCTAGATGCTGTAGGCTCTTACACACTGACCATTTACTTCCTGTTTGACTCATTATGATTTAAATTTAAGCCATTATAAAAATATGACAACACAACAATCTCAATGTCATTGGAACAGAATGAAGACCTGGGCATGAAAATTTTTAGGCTGTTAAAATATAATGACAAATTTCATTCCAATTAGTTTAGATTGCTTTATGCCTACACCAGCATCATTTTACAGCCCAAGATTCAACAGTTCTCAGAAATACAAATTTTATTGAACTTATTTCTATCTCAAATATGTGACAACTGGTATTATGTTGCTTTTATTTCTTCTTAGCTTGCTAATGATTTTGTACTTTTACATATTTTGTTGAATTTTTAGATTTCCACAATGTGAGGTATATAGGAGTGTGCATAGTAGTCATTGTCATTTGTGGGTACTTTACTATCAATAAATATTTTGAGTTTGGAAAGCATTATATTATTACATTTGTGCAAATATTCACACATTTTGGTTTTTTTTTTCTTCCGTAACAGATTGTAATTTACTAAAATTTATTCAGGGAGGCTGACTAACTTATTCTCATCAAAAATATCAAAAAATACAGAAAACGCTGAGGGTTTGGTTGTTGTTGTTGTTGGTGGTGGTAGTGGTGTGTGTGTGTGTGTGTGTGTGCATTTTAATGCATCAGTCTTGTTAAAACAGCTTCAAAGGTAAATTCCTGACAGGGATCAATAATTACTCACTTAATTGTTGTAAATAACTCTGAAGCTTAGCTCTTTAAAAGAGCCATTTTCCTTGAATCAGAAAGATATATCCAACTATTGAGGCCATGGATTTTTAATGTGTGATACATGATTCGTCCGAAAAGCCTATTGCTGTACTTTAAAATTACATTACCAAGATATCAGTTAAATTATAGAATTTTGAACAGAGATATTTCAGAGCTTTCAAATATCAAGACTATAGATGACTCTTGATTTTAACTTAAAATCAAGTAAAGAAAGCGTTAAATCATTGAACTCTAGCCTAGATCAGTTTCTCTAGCTAACTTATCTAGTTTACTTCTTGGAACCTTTGAAATGCAGTCAAGGTATAAACTTACTTTGAAGTAGAGAAACGCTTTTATATTTCATTATGAGACCTCTGATATCTATCTTACACTCTCAGGAATTAAAATCATAAAGAGAAATAAAAATCACATTCTAAATGAATTTAGTTATGTATATTTTCTGATATATATAAATTAGTTTTTATATGAGGCAGAATCTCAGTCAGCCGATGGCTCAGGCTGCCATGGAACTTACTTTGTAACTTGGCCTGGGCTCAGCCTTCCTAGAACCAGGATTTATATGCAGTCCTGGTTCCTCTTCCAAAAAGCCTCTTGCTGTACTTTAAAATTACATTACCAAGACATCAGTTAAATTATAGAATTTTGAACAGAGATATTTCAGAGCTTTCAAATATCAAGACTATAGATGACTCTTGATTTTAACTTAAAATCAAGTAAAGAAAGCATTAAATCATTGAACTCTAGCCTAGGTCAGTTTCTCTAGCTAACTTATCTAGTTTACTTCTTGGAACTTTTGAAAAGCAGTTAAGGTATAAACTTACTTTGAAGTAGAGAAAGGCTTTTATATTTTATTATTAGACCTCTGATATCTAATAATATCTCATTGTGGAAATCTAAAAATTCAACAAAATATGTAAAAGTACAAAATCATTAGC
>LOJH01000999.1:15282-29080 GCA_001685095.1 Ellobius talpinus | reverse complement strand
CTAAAAATTATTGACTGACATTAATTAAAGTGGGGTGATAACAGACTCAAATTAAAGGAATGGGACTAAGGATTGAGTGTTAGTGGAGGTTGTTTTCCACCCACATTGCTGCTGACCAGCCACCGTTTGTGTCTAATGCCTTGTTATGGCACTATGCATTCATCACTGCTGGTGAGAAACCTCTCTTGATGGTCACACAGCTTATGCTTGAGTGCAGCCCATCATGGAGGTAACATCCAAGCTATTGTTTGATACACACTTGGCAACATCATTGACCCAAAGCAACACAGAATTAAACTCATGCTAGAGAAATAGACCCTACATTCTAAAACAATTCAGTAATTTGTTAGAATTCGATGTGTAACCTAGGCTGCTCAAACTCATGGCAGTCCTCTTGACTCCGCCTACTGTGTACTGGGTTTATAGTTGTGTACCACACCGCTAGCTAAGAACCTTATTATCTGCATTTACTTTTATGTGCTGGCCAATCCCTTTTGTAGAAACAATTCAACTAGACTAGCCTTACAGAGTAAAGACCACCGTCACTGATGGCACTTCTTTCTAAGGTTTCGGTCATTGCTGTTTTATGCTAACAGTTCCAGGAGTCAGCAAATGAGAAGAGACACAATGTCACAATCACAAATGGGGAAGTGGCTGGACTAATGATAATGTGGTCTGGGACAACATTTGTTTCGTTGTTATAAGCTTATAGCAGACTCTTTTCTAATCAAACAATAACATATATCAGTTTATAAAATAAATACAATGTGAATTATACCTAAGACAATTTTAGGGAAGCTACAGATAAAAATCTACAAAAATAAAAATTCATGTTTCTAACCACCTTAGCAGAAGTTGAATAAGTTCTGATCCTGTTGGGTCAATTGATCCAAAGCCCTAGTTTTCTGGGCTGATGGCTGCAGACATTGTTTGGCTTCTTGGACTTGTGTTTGAATCAGATTTCTGTTGTTATATATAGTCTGGGCATCTCTCTTTTTAAATTAAAGATAGATATTTTTCATACAATATATTCTGAATGTGGTTTCCCCACCCACAACTCCTTCCAGATTATTCCCACTTTTCTGTTCATCCAAATCTATACCTTTCCTTTCTCTTTCTCATTAGGACACAAATATTCCTCTAAAAATAATTAGAAAATAAAATGAGATAAAATAAACATGCTAGAATAAAACAAAACAAACAAATAGAAAAAAGAGCCAAAGAAAACCCACAAGAGACATACACAGAGGCTGAGAAACACATATTCACACACACAGTAAATAACAAAAACAAATCCAGAAACCATACTATATAAACAAAAGATCCATAAGTTAAAAAATTTTAAAAAGTTAAACATCCAGACTAAGTATTGTGTGATTAAAAACAAAACAAAAATAAACAACAAAACAAAAACAAACAAGCAAACAAAAAACATTGAAATCTTTTAATTCCTTTTGTGTTGGCCATTACTGCAGGGCATAGGCCTTGCCCTTTAGTGTGGCTGTATACTGAGTGAGACTCTATTGGACAAAACTAATTTTTCCTTTGTGAGTAGTTTTCAAGTGGAGATAGCTTCTGGATTTGGGATGGAGGGATGTGTCTACTCCCACCTCAGCATGGACAACCTGTTTGCTTTAGACCTGTGCAGGCCCTGCATGCTGCCACAGTCTGTGAGTTCATATGTCTGTCAGTTCTGTTGTGTCTAGAAGGCCTCATCTCCTTCATGTCCCCCATTTCTGCTGAGTCTTACAATCTTTCTGCCTCCTTTTCTGCAGCATTTCCTGAAGCTGGAGGGGAGGGAATGGAATGGATGAAGAAATTCCATGTGGGACTGAGTGTTCCAAGGTGTTTCACTATTTGTACCATTGTTCAGTTGTTGGTCTCTATGTTTGTTCCCATCAACTGCAGGGGAAGCTGACACTTAGAATCTGCTCTGTTCTGGGTTTATTATGGATTTTACAAAAGTCTTCTGCCTAGACACTAACGCAAGTCACGTACATGACTCACTCAAAATGTCTGCACTAGTGACTGTGCTTCAGAAAACAATAGCAGCGTTGCCCTTGTGGGATTTGTGTTTTACTTCCCTCTTTCATTATCCCTCATCCCTTTTGTCTTTGTTACTATTAACATTCCTCAAATAGCACTCATGGGCACTAGGATGTGTAAGGCCCATCGACTCAGTACTGTTTCTCATATTGAAATCAGTTATCACAAGGTTCAATTCTTCTTAATTTTTTGTTTGATATCCCTGCTAATGAATTTGATATGATATGATATATTGATTATTTTAATTGTCTAATTCAACCAGATTCCCCATTTTAATATATTTAAAGTGTTTACTTATTTTGTGTCTGCACTGTATATACATGACTTCGGAGGATTTGAACTCAGGTCTTCATGCTTGCATAGCAGTTACAATTATGCTGTCAGCCATCTCCCCTGCCCTCTTAGTATCTTTTTAGTTGCCAAATATAAAAGCCTTTATTATCAGGTTTCCAACAAACAGCCTCAGTCAGTGTGTCCCTGTGAAATCAAGGATTGAAGGCACTAATACAATTTATTTTTCCCCACAAGGGAAGTTGTGTAACTTCAGGGTTTTAATGTCCCTGTTACTGAAAAGAAGATGATACTTCCTGTTTCCTTTCAGGAGACCCGAGTAATAAGGATGCTTAAAGTTTATCTGTTTTTTTCCATTATGTGAATAATGATGCTGGCAGGAAACCTCAAGAAACATCAGGAAGTGATGGTAGGACCTTTCTATTTATCGTAGGTAAAGGCACATCATCCTGCCATCAGTTTCTGTGACACATCAAAGGGAAGCCATGGCTTTGTCTGTCAGAACTGACTTATTTTATGAGCTTTTTATTAACTCAAAGTTCAGGGCATAAATGCTTTTACAGCCTCTCCTCATGGCTTCATTACATAATTTAAAAAATATCTACAGATTCATAAGTCATATTGTCAGTATTGAAATTATCTGTTTGATATTAATTCTACAGTCTTGCCACACTAAAATATTCATAAAAAAACCCACAACGAAACAGCTCTACCTCGGAACAGAGTATGGAAGCTGGGAAGAAGAAAGTGTCATTTTCTATTTCACAGAGTGTGTGTTTCAGCAGGCACCAAAAACACACAGTGAGGTGAAGAATCTTAAAAGCAAAGTTTGCCACTAGGAAGTTCCATGTTTCTGTAACAGTACAAAGAGATGTCATGTGGAAAGAAAAAAAAAAACGGTGAAGGCTCTCACAGAAAGGAATCGAACAGACCTTATATATTCATTACAAGTCAGAGGATTTTGTGTCTTTTCCTGATGACTTTAAAACTAACTTGTATACAAGCTACATATAGTTTTACTTCCTGATGGCCAAAACTAGAAACACTTCCTTCATGGTTGAGACTGACTATTGTAATTTATTTGTGTGTATATCTGTGTGTGTGTATGCTCATGTATTGTCATTTCTTTTGTCATTTATTAAAAATAAAACTTGGGGATAAATACTAATGATAAAACCTGAGGTAACCACAAGTAACCAAGACACATTCTCATCATTCTCTTTCTGACTAGAAAAATCTGCTCCAAATCCTGGCCCCTCCTCTTCCTTTTCCAAGGGCTTTTCTTTCCCTTATCTTAAGTCTGCCAGTGAACTCCGTGATTCGTTCTGACCAGAATGTGAACCCTGCCTCTCAAACCAACGCCTGACTCCATTGGACATCAGACCACAACACAGACAGAATTCCCACAACATTTCCCACTTTTGTCTAATTAAAAAAGGAAAGATTCTAACTCTAACATCATAAAACTATGTAAAATAAAAATATTTATCAGGTATTGTCTAAATAGAAAGGAAAGGTATTAACCTTAACAAAATGAAACCATATACAGCAAAAACAACTATTAGGTAAGAAACGCATTCACAATGTCCAGTCAATTTGTATTTGGCAAATTAGAGAAAATATTTAATCAGCTGTCCTCCCTGATGAGTCCATAGTTTTGTACCTAATTTACTCCCTACCATGATTAGAGAACTGTAACTCTCTAGTCTTCAACTTTGTCAAAGACCTGAGAAGGGATTAATATTACCTGAGTAAAAAGAAGCACAGAGCAAGCAAACTTCCAAAGTTATAAGAAATGATAGAAACACCTGGCTGCCTGGACAGTCATCCTAGGTTTCTCTGCAATGTTGGAGCATCCAGCCTCAGTCTACAATTCTAGAATATCTGACAGACATGTATGGGAAGCAGGAAACTTAGTTTGGTAGTCACTTTCCTCTGTGTCTGGCTTTTCCAGTTTGGATAGCATACTGTCAGCAGTTGAAGCAAGGGAATTTCATGCTCAAATCGCTACCTGTTGCCATAAAGAAAGTAGGCTCCAATATGGAGGTTCTTTGATGGCCATCATCCTTTTTAAAGTAGATTTGTGCCTCCAGCAACTAACATATCTCATTGTCAAGAAAAGCCTTATCTTATTAAAACATTTTAAATGTCATATTCTGTAGGTCTTTGAAGTGTGTGAAGATTTATCTAAAATCTATTTCTGTATGACCTTAAAAACATACCTAACATGATTATAAGTTTGATAGTTATAGGTGACTATTAACCTGTATTTCCTTATTATTCTAAATATCTTTTAAGGATGATAACTTTACATTATATAATTAAATGAACTGCATAGGTACAATACCTTAAACAAAAAAGAAATAAATGTACAGCATAGCAAAAATATCCTTAAATTTTGTATCAATATACAAAAATATCTTAAAAGTAGAAACATATATACAGTATAAAAATGACTTTAAATTTGGGTCAGAACAGAAAAATTTATTTCAAAACAATTTTTTGAAATTAATAGCTGCTTTTGAGATCAAAGTAGATTCAATAGCGCATCGTTTTTCCTATCATTCCTATACCCCCTTTTTCTCTTTAGAAAGAGATCTCTGAATCTAACCTCCTTTGAATAGTACTTTATAGACCATGTTCCATAACATCTTGCAACCAACCCCCCCAAAACAAAGATAAACATCCATAATCCATTGAATGACCAAAAACCATCCACCCTGGCTCTTGGGAATGTTAGCACGGTGTTTTCTAGACTCTTTCTGGTGACAAGGAGTTTGGGCATCCTTAGGGGGCTTGAGAAAAATGAGATAAATGTTAAGTCCTGTGGAAATCTAGCTGTTGTCAATCTTAGTGTGATGGGACAATGCAAACCTATATGAAGTCCTGGCTGGAGAAATCTATGAGGCTGAACCACGTTAACGAACTGTCGTGAAATTGTCGTGAGCTGTTTGTAGTCTAACACTGATCTCCGGATGCTGTTTGTCATCTTAGAGACTTTACCACGATCTAAAATCAATTTTCATTGTGGGGCCCCATCATCTTTTGTAGACCTCAAAGGTCACTTTTAGCAATGTTCATCATTCACTGTAGAAAACGTAAGCACTTTAAATGTCATGTACAGCAGATCTCAAAGAGGTTAAAGGACCATAATCTATTAAACACACTTGGAATGCACAGGCTTAATTCCTAAATACCTGTTTCAAACTCAAACCTGAAATCATGTATTGGAAACTTCATGAAGCTTACATTTGAATTAGTTAATATTCTATGTGACCATTAATGTCACAACAGAAAGTTTCAATATATTCATCCTTCTGGGGTCTTTGATGGAGCTAAAACCTAAATAATTAAATTCATGTTTTCCTTAGTTATAATAAAAAGTAAATTAGGCATAAAACTTTATACTCACAAAGATAATATATATAACAAAATATTTTCTCTAAATTTGCCAAATAAAAATGGACTGATATTGTAACTGTAATTCTTACTTGTTAACTCTATTTGCCATATTTTTTCTATTTTTTCTATGTTAAAGTTAAAACTTTCCTCTTTAATTAGACAGAAAGGGAGAGATGCTGTAGAATAATCCTTTTGTACACTGTGAATATGTGTTTCTCTTATTGGTTTAATGAAGGATTACCTGGCCAATAGCAAGGCAGGGAGATGTTAGGCTGGAGATGAAAACTAAGAGAATGCTGGGAAAAACAAAGGGCAGAGTCATTAGGAAACACAGAGGAAGCAGAAGATGAACTGGCCATGTTGAAAAAGGTACCACCACATGGTAGAACACACATAAAACATATGGGTTAATTTAAGTTTTAAGACCTAGCTAGTAGTAAGCCTACACTGTTGGCTTACCATTTGTAATCAATAATAAGTCTCTGCATGATTATCGGTGGTTATCTGCCTACATTTGTGTATGTGTGGGTGCCCACATGAAGGCCAGAATTCTGCCCTGAGTGCCTTTCTCAGTCACTTTACATTTTATATTTTTGCGCATGGTCTCTCACTGAGCCTTGAACACACTGATTTGGCAAGACTGACTGGTACACATCCCAGAGACATTGGGATTACAGACACAGCCCACTGTGCTTGGCTTCTAAAAATTGAAGAAGATACTGAATTCAGGCCTTCATGTTCCAACAGCAGGCACTTTTCCTACTGAACTATCTCCCCAAGCCCTAGACTATTTATCTTTAATAAATATTAATTATGTTTTTAAATGAATCATAGGGAAAATACATTTTTCACTTAGCCTTAATTTTTGTGAAAATTAATACAGTTCTCACCCCCAAAATACTGGATTGATAGAAATTAAGTTTTTTTGTATTTTCCTTTTAAATATAAAAATTATTACTGATACTTTCAAGAGTGCTTATTGATATAGTCATATTTTAATTGTATTTTAATAATTAAAGCTTGCCAGAAGATCACAGTGCAGAGATAAGTCACTAGAGGCCAGGGAGTGGTAGTACACACCTTTAATCCCAGGTCTCTGGAAGAAGAGGCAGACAGATCTTTGTAAATTCAAGGCTACCCTGGGCTACACAAGATCGACCCAGAAAAAGATCCAGCTGGTGGTGGTTCACACCTTTAATCTCAGTGTTTTGGAGTCACACACCTTTAATCCCAGAACTAGGGAGGTGAAGACAAGAGTGATCTGGCTGGGGAGAGAAAGGCACATAAAGGGGAAGAGACAGAAACTCACCAGAGTATGGAATCTTAGGGTTCATGGAAACAGAATCTCACACAGTCTGAAGGTTTGGTAGAGCTAAGAGATCACTAATTGTTGGCTGCTTTGCTTTTCTTACCTTCAGCTTGAACCCCAATATCTATCTCTGGGTTATTATTATCCATACTACATATTGATATTTACGGAATTAAATTTATCAGTAAAAGTGTAACTCTCGTGTCACAAATGTAGTAGGTTAGACTTTCCAAAGTATCATAATATTTGAGAAAATATGACTTTGAAGGGGTATAGGAAAGAAATGCTATTTGAATTGTCAAGTGCCCATTTTCTTTGTACAAAACTTAACAATATTAACAGAATATGACCACAAAACAAAGCTAAGAAAATTTGGATTTGTAAATGGAATTTTGTAGCATACTAAATTAATTATCTAATGTAATGCATATAAAATGTTTCTATTTCATGAGAGAAAATGAGGACAGAAAGAATAGAAACAGAATAACGATGCTCACGGCAACACTAAATGAGAGGCCTAAAAACTGAACAACTAGGTATTTACTTCCAATCTGTGAACAGATTTGAAAACATTTTGTTCCTCCCATTTCTCCATCTTTATCAAAAACTACTGAGGTTAAAGTTTATCACCAAATTTTCATTATTTTAAAATAAATGTGTATGCTACAGAATATTGTAAATTATTGTCATTATTTTCATATCATATAACAATTATAAAAAAATCCCAGCGATAGTCATTGACAAAAATTAACCACTCTCAGAACTATGAACATCTGTGTTTATTTATATCACTCCAATTTTTATTTGGAAACATAAACGAAGCTTATAAGTTTTTCAATTTTAATTTGATTGCTAAGCTTGATGGTGTATAAAAGCTGTGATGCCTATAATGTTTTGCCAAAATTTTACACAATGCCAAAGAGTCGGAGAAACATGTTTTATTTAACCATTCAGAAAATGCCTCCATCCTGTGGAATTTTTAATGAGAACTCTCAACCTGAAAAGGGTAGAATTTCATAAAAAATTTGGACTGGTGTCAATAAAAAGGCTTAGTACTAAAGCACTCTACAGAACTGCTTATCACATCAATAAGAGAAAGAATCCAAACACATTGGAGAGCCCTTAGAGAAACCATATGCCCTGGAAATGTCATGGTTGTGTATGAGAACATAAATTGTATTTGCTTCTCTGTAGTATGTAATATGTCACAGCTTATAATCCCTAACATTTCTTTTAATATTTTGAAGCAATCACAGAGAACCTGGCAGCTGTTATTGTCCTGCTGATTAGTAGATGAATCTGCTCTTGTCCTTCAGCTGAACCAGCTCTTACGGGCATGCACCAAACATGAGTGAAAATTTTCTAGTCTGTGAGCCCATTTTTGCAAGCTGTTAAGGTCTTTGGTATCTTCAGATGGTGGAAACTTTCCTGTGCCAATTCAGAGACTTCAACTGGAAAGAAAATCATGTTGCTCTGCATAGATGACACCTGCAGCTTTTGGCAACGTGTCTGCATTTGCAGTTTATGGGAACAAAGAAGGTCAGCAGGCATCATTGTGACTCACTGGTTTCTGTATCTGTGGATGCCTACATCAGAGATGAGCCACCCATGCTCTACATTATTTCTACAGCCTTGAAAGTTGTCAGTCTCACTAAAGCCAGTGACATGAATAATTAACTTTTGAATAGCTTTGTTTTCCAATCAAAGAATGGAACAAAATTCTAAGATCTTTTTTTAACCACTCTGAATTTTTTCAGAAGAATAGACCTCAAAGATGGATTGTGTTTTAGAACTCTTGTCAAAATTACTGCATTTTTTTTGCTAGCTAAAGTTAAATTTGCTTACACATAACAAGAAAAAACTTTAATGATATAGAAGGTTGTATTTTTATCTTGGATAAAGGAATTTTGTGTTATAAGAAATCCAGGTCAGATATGGTTTCTATATTTGGGATCTAGCCTTCTGTCTCTACTTTGTTACCTTATGAACCAAGATGGTTGCTTCATGTAAGAGACTAGACCTTCTAGAGTGAATGAACAATAAATAAGGAAAACATCCATGAGTTACCTTAAGCAACTTTCATGGACATGTCATTGAACCAAGCCTAGTTTTATTACAATAGCCAAACATGAAGGAGACTGGAAAAATCTCTGATTCACATCAAATAGTATGACTTGGAGAATAATTAGGTTCCCTGGATAAAAGCGACAGGAGGGAACGGAAGTTGGGTCAGGATTAGCAGTGTCTGCTAAACGACTGAGAACCAATGACTTGAATGTATTTCATTATTTGCTCCAAGTGGTACATCTCCTTGAGGTAGGAATATGGGTAACACTTTTTCATTTAGTCTGTTGAAGTCTTTGTTATCACTAAAAAGAAAAGAAAATGATCAGGGTCTTGCCATATTTAGGGCAGGGCTACCTTTGAAACCTTTTCATTGTTTTACTTAAACTCTCTTGATCTACTGTGTTTTTTTCAATTCAATATTACATTGTTGGAGTGGGAACAGAAACTCAGAGATACTTGCTTCTTAGTTGTGCAATTCCTTGTAACTATCTTAAGGTTCACACTCAAGCTTCTCCTTGGTAGAAGCCTGACAGTGTTTGCTGTGTCAGTGTGGGAATTAGAGGCTGAGAACCAGTCTGTCCAATGGAATTAGAACATGGCAGAATCCGATATAATACATTCCCTGAGGCTATGAGTCCTTGGGTATTGATCCTGTAATACATAAAACTTTACTACCAAAATGCAAATTGAAGGATAAATTATTAGGGCAATCAGATAGAATTAACCAGGTGATTAGCTTCTGAGCTAGGATCCCAGAGTGGATCCCAATTTCTGAAGCTGCCGTGGGTATAAGCTCTTCCACCCAAACTGCTGCTCTAAATGACCAGGTGAGAAGTACTCAACAGTGCCTTTTAAGTTTGAATTTTGTGGAGACCTTATATAAATGCCCCTGTGAAAGCAATTCCCTGGAAATCTTTACAATAATGTGTAGGAGGGACATGAAGAAGCAAGACAGAGTCTGAAAGTTCTCATGGGCGCTCGCTTCGGGAGCTCTCTTTAGCTAGAGTGAGTCTCATCTCAAGGCAGTCCTGCTCAGGCCGTAGAGCTACTTTGTCTCCAAGCTGTCTGTAAACTTCACCCTGTCCGTATTGATTATGGGATACTCTCAGGAAGTAAATTCTCAGAAACCTTCTTTTATTTCATCTGTACATGGATTAAGTAGGCTTTAGAGAAGAGCCTTTCCACAAAGAGACGCAGGTGATTATTGTAAGAGATAAAGAACACAGGGTCAGAAGAGCCCTGTGTTAGATGCTGGTAGAGGGATCTGAGAGTCTGTAGCTGGAACCCTGGTAACATATGCATGGAAACTGTATTAAACTAAAGCTCGCTGGTAACACATGCACAAAAACTATGTAAAACGAAGCATTTCTGTGTGCTGCATTTGCACATTTTTTTCTGCTACAAATGTTTATAGGTACTTAGAAATATCACAAAATAAAAAATTATTCCTTAGGGAGTAGTTGACATAAAGGTAAGGTGTGTGGTTGATTGCAGAGGAGGATGGACTAATTTGAATGCAAGCAATGATCCAACCTACCAATGTCTTTAAGAAAGCAGGAGTCTCTTGGAAATAATGCAAATTTTGCGTGTCTTATAACAGACATGTTTTAAATAATAAAAACTTCAGTATATTTGTGCATTTTATAATGACTGCTCTCTTTTTATGTTATTATGTTATTCATCCATATTATAAGTATGTGTCTGGCACCTGATGAACAAGGTCGAGGACAGAAAGCTCAGTAAGTGTGGCCTTGACTGGTAGGCAAGGGGTCCACCAGGAACAGATTACTTTATGTCTTATTAGGACTTTTAAGTCTATTTATGAGACTTCAGATTTCAAGCTTACTATAACATTTTGTATCCTCTTGCTTATTTATTTTTTATTCCTCCCACTTATGTAGCCCCTAACACATTGAACAGAGGAATAAATTGTAGAGCACTCAAGTCACTTACAATGCTCATATCCCATGGTACTAAAAGGAGTAGTGTTCTTGTAACTAAAGCTCTTTCAAGTCAAGATGATCTCCTTATGACCTAATGAGGCATAAGTGTCCTTTCCCCAACAAAGCCTGAATAACAGCTTGTTTAAAATGTTGAGGGAATGAGCCCAAAGTTACAAAAAGATAGTGAATGAAGCATACTTAATTATAATTTTCATCTCTCAGAGTGTAAACCAAAATGGAAAAAAAGTACATGAAACAAGAAAGAGAATGTATAAAAGAAAAAGGCCCACGAGGGGCTTGAACTGTTTCTTTATGGACTGAAATAAACCTATTACAACTTAATGGTGGTAGCACTTGGAAATCACAGTGAAGCATTGCTTTAAATGCTTCTTCGTGGACTAAGCACAGCCAGAAAATGATTCTTTTTATTCAAAGATAAAGTGGCCTGGGACTAAAAACAAACCTGAAATCCAAGTACTTCTAGTCAAGCACAAAGCAAAACAATTTTCTGTACACAAACTAGAAAGCTGTGAGACCAGCAATACTGGCAAAGTTTCCATCCCTGACAACTGTTGACTGTCGGTTCCCCTTTCCCGTCACCACTGCCAGCATCCTCTGAGGCACTGCCACAAACGGCAAGGGCCTTTACTGGATTCAGACATGGCAGCACTGAAGGAGAAACATTAGACTCATGGTGTTCTCTTTCAAATCCTGTATGGCACAGCACTATAGACTAAACAATGCTCAACTATGAGCAATATCATGCAGTTTAACCTGAAACCACATGAGATGATCCTTCTTACATTCTAAAGAAACATCAAAGAATCCTTCATCTTTCTGGAGCATTTAAATATACATTTCTTGTTTTATAAAAAAAGTTTAACTTATTTATTTTTATCTATATGTGTGTATGTGCATTTGCAAGTTTGTATGCACTGTGTGTATGATGTGGCCCACAGAGGCTAGAATATTATTTCAAATCTCGTATAACTGGAGTTAAAGGTATTTGTGAGCTAACATATGAGGGCTAGGTACTGAACTTGGGAATGTTATAAATTCAGCAAGTACTTTTAATTTTCTCTAGTAGACTGAAAACAATATTGTTATTGACTGGACATTGAATGTTGTATGCCTCATGCTTTGATTGTTCAAAACCAGCTTAATTTCCACTTTATTCTCTGGGTATTTGGAAGAACTTGATAAATGTATCATATCCCATTACATTTTGGTTATAATAGTACATTATATAGTCTTTAGGGGGACTATGTAATTTGTGTTCTGTATGCCCCTTGAGCCACACAAGTGGCCAGACCCGTCCTCCAAAGACCTCTAACTGTTAGGTTCTACTCACAGAATACTTTAACTGCTCTAACTGCTGAACCCTGCCCCCATCGTAAAGAGTAAAAAGTCCAATTTGTGGACAGTAAATCCTACAAATCTCCACTCTGGAAACATTTACTCTGAAAAGTTGCACCCCCTTCCCAAGAAACTCTGTATCCTATTCAGTTTGTTACTGTTTCTCATTGAAGCAAAGGCAGCCATCCTCCTGGTTTTTCCTCTCCCAATAAATCTCTTCTGTGAAGTTTGTTGTGCATGTAACATTGTGGTATTCCTTGACTCCTAGCTGTCAGGATAACTTTTCATCCAATGCTTACATGTTCCTCCTCTGTCTCCATCCCCATCCATCTCTGAAACTGCTGATAGAACCTGGTATTGTGCATGCTATGCAAATATCCTATAAATGACATTTATAAAAGACATATATGAATTTATAATATATATGAATTTTAAAAGAAAAGAAAAGAGAAGAAATGATACTTGACACCCACTACATTTCAAATGAGATAGAATTTAATCTTTCAATAGATACAAACATTGATTCTAAAGAAAGTTTAAGAATTAGTTTAGTTTTCTCATGATTTTATTCTAATATACTTCTTATACCTTTATTCTAATTCTTCTAGACATTTTAGCTCCCTTTTATGACCACTATGATTTGAAACCCTAGAGACAAGAACTGGTATGAACCTGAGTGTTTACCTTGCTTGTAGAATAAGAGGATAGATTGTCAATTATAGATGCTGGAATAAGATACAGGACTCTGAGTCAAAGGCAAACAAAACAAAACAAAATAACAACAACAACAAAAATAAGCAATCTGTTATTCATAGTATAACAGGTGAATGGGATTCTGGGACATTAGTCTTCCTTCCTGCCCATTTATCAGATAATGATGCAGCAAAAAGACCAAGTGGCTGTTGTGTGCTCAGTAGATCAGGGCCACAGTCAAAGAGCCTGATGTTTAGCAAACCCTTACTTTAAAATACTGATAGCATGGATGGAGTCTTCTAGGACAGACACCCTGGAGGATAGCATGGCTGGAGTTACTCGGGACAGGTGATGTGGGAGTCCCTTCTTTCTGTATGCTGTGAATCTGTTTTGTACCATTTGTTAATCAAGAAGATGCTTTGGACCTCTGGCAGGGCAGAATAGAACGAGGTGGAAATTTTAAGCAAAGATAGAGGAAAAAAGAATGTGGAGTCAGAGAGATGTCACGTAGCTGACAAAGGAGACAGACATCAGAAAACCTTACCAGTAAATCATGAGCCTTGTGGTGATACATAGATTAATAGAATGGGTTAATTCAAGATGTAAAAGCTCATTAGAAATATTCATGAGCTAATTGGCCAAGCAGTATTTTAATTAATATAGTTTCTGTGTGATTATTTTGGGTCTGGGC
>LOJH01000998.1:13314-53231 GCA_001685095.1 Ellobius talpinus | reverse complement strand
TGAATACAATTTGTGTGTTGTTATTTCGGGGTATAAGCTAGCTGTGCTGGAGCCAGGCGGGACGAAAAGCAGGCCTGCTCCCCTTTTCACTACAGATGGAGGTAAGGGCACAGCTCTTACTGAACCATAGAAGACCCTTGGGGAACTAGACCTGAGGAAAGAACTAATAAACTCCTGTCCATGCTTGAAAGTGTAGTGATGGCTCGCACCCTGTTGACTGTCTAACCCTGTGTCTGCTCTACAGATAACGTGATAAATGGGCAGGACTATGAAGTGATGATGCAGATTGACTGTCAGGTGATGGACACCAGGATCCTCCACATCAAAAGCTCCTCTGTTCCTCCTTACCTCCGAGATCATCAGAGGAACCAAACCAACACCTTCTTTGGTCCCCCTCCCACAGCCACAGAGACGACCCATGTGGTCAGCACCATTCCTGAGTCGTTACAGTAGTTCCCCTAGCTGCACTGGAAAGAAAGCAGAGGAGTGGAGTGCTGCTCTCTGCCCCATGGCAAGTGGAGAACTGCCTCGTGCTGCGACTCAGGGAAAGAGAAAAAGAACAAGAAGCTGCTCTGATTTTCACCATCTGCCCACTGTGTGGACCGTGCTAGCCAGAGAGCAGTCCTCTCGGCGGTGCAGCCATGTCGCAATGTTGCCTGGTGGTGGTTATCCTGTTATTTTCCACACCGCTTTTCCTACTGGATATGTTTGTTCTTAGTCGTCTTACTTCAGATGTGACCCACCTCCTCTTTTGTCCACTGCACTTCCTTGCACAGTAAAGTGATTTTCATTTAAAGCTTTAGAACACATGCTCATGTGGTTTCCACCAATTGGCTCTCTCTCCTTCAATTCAAATTCATTCTGAATATTACACTTGAGAAAACACATTTCAAAAAGCTAAACAGCCAAAAAACATCCCTCAAAGAGTCAAAACAGTTTGGAATTTTGGGTAAAGGAATTGTCCCCGGTTGGTAAAGTTTATTTTTACTTGTGATTTGTGGTTCAGCCCTGAACAAATAACTGTCGTGGGGTCAGAGAGTGAGCCGCACACTGAAAGAAGGCGAGGGAAGGCCAGTTGTGGAGTACAGGAGAGGCGGTGAGTCCGTGTACACTTGTGTTTAAACACTGGGAGCTGAGGTGGGCAGTGTAAGTTTAGAGCCGCAGCTCCCTTTTACTCTTGGAGTGCTGTAGTCAGCACAGATCCTAAGGACCTCAGGGCAAATGCTTCCCTTTCATTGTGAATCCTCAGCCTAGGACACACTCCTGTGAAACCAGACTCGGCAAAGGATCTTGGAGGTGATTTCAGATTTAAGCAAGACTAGAGAGTTTTCTCTTAAAAACTGACTATGCACACAGCAAGCATGGATTCCCACTGAGAGACTGTGCCATATTGTGACAAAAATTTGCAAAGAAGGAAGGAAAGAAAGAAAAGGAAGGAAAGAAGAAAAAAGCTATAGCTGGGCATATGCCTTTAATGTTAGCACCACTTAAGAGGCAGGGCAGCCTCTAAGTTTAAGGTTGGCCTGGTCTACATATTGAGTTCCAGGACAGCCAAAACTATATAGAGAGACCATCTCAAAACAATAAAATAAAATGAAAATCAAAAGTTATGTTCACATACATTTTATTGTACTTTGCCTGCTTCCCTTACCTTAGCCAGCAGCTAAATTCCCATTGTGCTGTACATTGTACACTGGTAAATTCACAGAAATGGGTGCCGGGACTCCCACTCTTCCTTATGTACTGCCATCCTTCTGAAGTGAGAACTCCTGAGCTTTTGATAGAATTTTCACAGTTGGCTTGCAAGCCTTTGTCAGGTGTTTCCTTTCCAATCCACACAACCCTGCAGTCTGCTTGTTTCCTGCCTGTGACCCCATGGTGCCTGGCCCCTCACCAGCAACCATTTTCTGGACATTTGTTGCTGTCCTCCAAGCTAGTGAAATGATCTTGGGGCAGGGCCACTCTTGCTGTTTTGCCTGGGAATCTGGGGTTCCAGTAGTGCAGCCGCCTCCCTTTTTCTATAGTTTTTCTACTGTTGGAATTCAGTGCCACAGTTCATCCTGATGGGCTCTTTGGTGAATTGCAGATGGACCTGTTTTCCCTGGGAACTAGTCTTCTAATGGGTACCAAAGAATAGATAGCAAATACATGGAATACTTTCAGGGGTAGCCATTTGTAAGGGAAGTGGGATACCCTGTGGCCCTGTTCCTCTCTGCCTGTGAAGGAGCCCAAAGAGAGGGTGTGGTCGTGGCTGTAGGCTGTGGCAGCATCGTCATCCCCCTGCTGACCTGCTGGAAGACACCAATAATGTCTGAAGTGATTGTAGTGGTACCTCTCCCTCCTGCTGTAGCACGCAAGAAGAAGCCATCTGGGGGCCTCTTGCCTTTTGCATCTCTGCTCTGTTGTGCTCATTCTACCAGTTCCTCAGACCAAAGGCCTCAGTAGTGTCACACTTACTAAAGCTGATGCCTCTCTGATAAGTGACATTGGGGATGGTAGTTGGGAGGAAGGACAGCCAAAGAGCAGGCAGACATACAGCACAGGTCAAGGAGCCAAGGAGCTGGGAAGGGCTGTCCAAAAGTACTCCGGAGCCTTGGAGCCTTGCCATCTCTGCCCTCACTAGCCCTCCAGGTCTTGTCCTTCCCACTCCTAAGTCCATCCTGAGAGATGAGAAATGTGGTTCTCCTCAAGGTAGTTTCAGGAAACAAGGGAAAGGCACTTGGCAGATACGCAGACACACCCTGCCATTTAAATTGCTGAAAGAGCTATCATCTGTGGATGCAGCAGTTTTTATCTTAATGTTTGCGTGCTAGCTCGGGGCCCATTGAAAGGGGAAAGCTGCTGTACTGGGGTCAATTGAGCAGACATTCAGGTTTTATTTTTTATTTTGATGAGATTGCCTTTTGAGGTTTATAGCCTGGAAATATAGGAGCTATATGTGTACATAATATATATATTTTTTAACTTAATAAGTTTTGAAATATGATTTTGCAAGATTATGAAAAATTAAATAAATTTGAGCTAGAGAGCTGGCTCAATGATTAACAGCACTTACTGCTCTTCCAGAAGACCCAGGTTCAGTTCACAGGTCACAGCCATCTGAAACTCCTGTTCCAGGGGGATCCTATGCCTTTTCCTGACTTCTACAGGCACCAGTCACACACATGGCACACACACACATGTGCAGGCGAAACACTGATACACATAAAAAATAAAAATAAGTAAATCTGCTTTTTAAATTAGCTCCATTCCCAGGAAGTCATCCACCTGTTACTAGATGGTTCTGTGCCCTGGGCTGTTGGTACTGTGATGCTGGGAATGACTCTGTGCCCTGGGATGTTGGTACTGTGATGCCGGGAAGTGATGATGGGGGCTGACGGGGGTCCTTCATGTGTTTCCAAGTCCCCAGTTTTGAAATTCAGCAGAAGTAAGTGGATGTTTCCTCCTGTTAACTGCTGAGTCAGAACTGCTTCTCTCTGGGGTTAGCTCAGAGAACAGCTCCCTTAGAGTGGAACGTAAGCCTGCTTTCAGTTAGGAGGCAACGAGAAAGGTGCTTGGGGACAGATGTCGTTCTTGTCACGCGTGGAGTACAGCAGCTTTGCCTTAGACCAGTGGCTAGAGTTTGCGTTTTTTAAAATCCAGAGCCCCATAGTTACAGGTTCATAGCAGCTTTCTAATTTCTTCCTTATGAAGTTGCAGCACAAAGTTGGCCCCTTTCCGCCTTTCTTGTTAGCAAGAAGTAGACACTGGACTGGCGAGATGGCTCAGTTGTTAAGAGTCCTTGCTGCTTTTCCAGAGGACCCAAGTTCCATTCCCAACACCCACAGCACAGCTCCTGCTCACAACTGCCTGTAATTCCAGCTCCAGAGGATCCAATGCCCTCTCTGGCCTCCATAGGCATCTGCACATGCATGGCACTCACTCACACAGACACATATACATAAATAAAAACAGTAATAATAAAGAAGCAGACAAGGATGTACTTGAAAGTGACATCATGCGATTCTTTCCTAAAATTTCCAAAAAAAAAATTACTTAAAAACAGAGAAAGAACTGGGATTCAAACTGACTTTTCTCTGATCTTTAGAGAGACACTGTCCTGTCAGTCTTGCTGGCCCAAATCTCTGTCCTGGACAAATATTCCCCAGTAGTCACCTTAGTGGGATGTCCTTGGACATGGCTGCCATGACTGGAACATTTCACAAAGGAGAACTCCCACAGTTTCACAAATGTAAGAGTGTATTTCGTTCTTGTCATTTTACTCTGAAATCTGACAGAAATGTACTACCCCGACAAACCCGGGGACTGTGTTTGACCTCCTCCTCCACTGAAAGCTTCCAGTCCAACTTCTGCTTCAGTGGCCTATGAGATGCAGTCTCTTGAACTCCTTTGACCTAGAGAGCCAGGGTCTGATCCCATGCCCTCCCCTTTCGTCTGAACTCATGGAGGTGCCCACCTGTGAAGGCATTCTTCTTCCCACCTCAGCCGGAGGGGCTGACTGCTTCCTTCAGCAGGTACACAGACCCAAATGTCTAAGTGAAGCACTCATACTGTAGCTCCATCACAGGAATCACTCCCAAGCACGCTGCATCTCTCCACAATTGATAGACGTTTATTGCCATCTACAGATCCCATTTTCTGTACCCACATGTTCTTTTCATCAGTTGTAGGCCATTTTAACTTATGTAAGTAATGATTATTTTTTCTTGCTAATATGAATATGCTGTGTCATAATTTTAACAAAAAAAAACCCGTAGAGCACAGAAGAAACAATGGAATGAAGACATTGTTATTTCCACCCTAATAGCACTTGGAGGGGACATTCCTCACCAGCCCCCACTACGGGAATCACGGGTGATTTTTAATTAACTTCTGGACTACCTATGTGATACCACCAGAGTCCAAAAGGAACTATGCACATAGAAGAAATACAGTTTTCTCCAGCCTAAGAAAATTTGATTACTATTCTATTAGCTTATATTTTTAATAACTAAGCTTAAAACATAGTTTATTTTGGATATTACTAGAACCTTCAGCAATATCTGTCAGGTACACATAGAATCTATGAAAAAAGGAATGATAAATGATAAATGTGTGATAGGAAATTTACTGAGTTATGTCATGGCTAGCCAGTGTCACAGAATGACCCTGTGTTCCACTAACTTTAAGCATTGCAGACTTAGTGCATGAAAAGACTTAATTTATATTGGGTTTAAGAACTAAAGAATAAGTCACTTGTCAAGGTCAACAAATACCACACTGGTGTGTTTTTTGTCCTCAGTTAACTGACTATAGTTAAATAAACCAGGAAGTGTGGCATTTTCCCCAGTATGCTAATCCCAGACTGAACTAGTAGATTGACTTCATAGCAAGTGTGTATCGATCAAACTATCTTAATTATCCACTCTGGTTTCTGAGTAGTTGCCAGGATTCAGGAGATGTTGAAAGCTACAAAACACTACTAGTCTTTGAGATTCTAGATTTTTCCCCCTCCTCATGGTAATAAGGCTCAGCTAAAGCCAGTAGAACTGTATCCATGATCATTTAAGGATGTTGGGAGATGGGTATGTAGCTCAGATGAAAGAGTGCTTGCTTAGAACGCCTGAAGCCATGAGTTCCTTCACCAGTACCAGGCATGGTGGAGTATGCTTAGAGTCCTAGCCTTTGGGAGGTGGAGGTGGGAAGATCAGGAGTTTAGGGTCAGCCTGGGCTACATGAGAGCCTGTCTCACCATGTGTTTAAGAAATGTGGGAAAGATATATTGTTCTCTCCTTTAATAATTATGTCCGTTTACAATAAATAATGGCAACAGACTATTTCATACTCTCAAATGAGTCTTTATAATGCAATACCTGTTCTTTCTCTAAGATCCAAATAAAGAGTTTTAAAACTTGGTTTGCCTGTCTGTAGAAAGACAAAACAAATTAATTTCAATATTAGTAGTTAGTAATGGGAAGGGAAGCCTAAAGAGATTTTGTGGTTTGTGTGTGTTGAAATGAAACACCAAGCTCCTTTCTACTGTTTTCCCAGGAGGGGCCAAGTAAAATTTTCCTGTATTGTTGTGTCCAGACATTTGAACTACAATCACATCAAGGAGTAGAATCATCTAAAACCTGTGCCTTAACATCCACATCCTCAGGGTTACCTAATTACAGATCCAGTCTCTACCAAAAGCCCTTCCCCAGCTTGGGATGTCATTGCCACCATGAATGAAGCTAGTCTCTGTGGACTGACAGCAGTTTAGCGCAAGCATTGACTTCAGACTCTATGTGGGATATAGATCAAGCCAGTTTTAGAATCTTGAAAGACAGTTGCAAATGTCACTTGGTTGCACAGCACATGGTATCTTGAATAGAGGACTCTTCTGTTGTGACCCTGCAATTTCTCTGACTATTCCTCTTCGGATAGAGACTCAGATCCAGTGTTTTGCTTACCACAAAATCTGCTGCATGTTTCATTGCATCGCGTTCATGTGATATGATCAGTACAAACACTAGAAGAGAATCCTTCCTTAGTTCAGTTAGTGGTAATAGCTGTTGCCTGTTGAAGATGTTACTTTCTGCCAGACATTGTAATAGGCATTATAATTATAGTTAAGCTTTAAAACAGTCAGTCAGCCTGGAGAGATGGCTCAGTGGTTAAGAGCACTGTCTCTTCTTCCAGAAGGCTGGGGTTCTTTTCCCAGAATCCACATGGCAAATCACAACTATTTCCAATTTTAGTTCCAGGGAATCCAAGGCATATACATACACATACATGCAGAGAAAATATATATACTTATATAAAAATAAACGCCAAAGAATTTTTAAAAGATATCACTTAGTCAGAGACATCATTATCCACACACATCACAGACGAAGAAACAGAAGGGATTAACTGGCTCAGGATCTCACGACTAGTACATTTAGTGAAGCTGCAAGTTTGACATTAAGCCTGAGGATTTTAAAGTCATAGCCTTCTACATTCCCAGTCACCCTTCATAAAGAGGCCATCCATAAAGGATGACAACAGGTGACAAAGCTGCGAGAAAGCAAGCTATACATGCTCAGACAGGGTGCTGAGTCTTGTTCCCCCAAGGGGAACATCACTCAAAGGCAAGGGTCCAATGATGCTGAAGAGGTTGCCGTGGGTGACTCACTCCCTTAGAAGACACATACTCAGTGCTGACTGCGTGGAGAACAGCTGTTGCTCTGCCTCCCCTGGACATTGGCCTTTGTGGTCTCCATCTGTATGAGTTACACAGTGGGACATGATGTGCGACCCTATTCCCAGGATGCATCCACTGTCTGCTCTTCTGATCACGTTTCCCTGCTTGAAGAGTTCACCTTGCAGAATTATTTCCTGGTGAGGGTGTTGGACCATGAGATGGTGAGAGATTACCAATCAAGCAATACATTGGTCCAGCACCAAAGAATCTGTCTTACTGTAAGTGCAACATAGTGTAGTAATAAACGGGCCATTTTATAACATTGACTACTTACAAGACTCCTGAAACCTGTGCTCTCTTAGAGGAAGAACCTTGTAAGACCAATTTGAAAAAGTGTGTCTCCAGTTGTTTACAGAAATAACCCATAATTCTATAAACAGTGAACTAGGTATCCAGGAAGGACTCAGAGCCTTGGACACCATCTCTCTCTGACTTCCATTTCCAGGTGTCCAGCCTGGCTTCTCAAGTCTCTGTGGCCATCTCCACTGTCTGAGCTACAGGAGAGCTGGTGGGGATGCTTGGATGGTTCCTAACAGACAGTGGGATAGAAGACATGGCCCTGGAATGTGAACCTTTAACCACAGACTCTTAAGTGCTGCACCAGGCTCGAGCATCTTGCATTGGGTTGTGGGAAACTGCAGAGAGACTAGACAATACTATTTAAACGTTGCCTCTTCCCTGGTTCCATGTGGTCACCCTCTGTTCCCACAGAAGAAAAGACAACTTCCAAAAGTTGCTGGTCAGCCTAAAAGAATAAAGTTAGAGAATAAGTGATCCCAGGAGAGATCTGGGAGTGGGAGGCTCACTAACCAGGGTCTTACCGTAGCCACAGAGTTCACTCCCTCATTTGACTACTGGTCCCAGGGTATAAATGGTGTGTTTGCCACATTGCCTCTGCATTCAAGTTGCTGGAATTCCCCTCTGCTAAGCAACATTTTTCTCATCAGACCAGCACATTGCCCTGTTGAGTCTGGCAGTCTCTTAGAAGACAAAAATCCAACAGCCCCCATACCACCAGCCAGGCCCTTCCCATCAAGCCATTAGTGGGAAGGAACTGGAAATTCATCTTCAACAGCTTAGGCAGGGAGGAGGCTGAAGCATTGAGACCTTTGTTGTAAATGGCTCTGTGGGTCACCATGCCTGTGAGCTCCTCTAGAGGCACATTGCAGCTGGCAGCACACGGACTAATTCCTGTCCCCAGGAGTTATAATCTGGTTCAGACCAGCAGAACAGAAGCAACCCAGGAGAACTGAACTCACAGAAATTAGATTTTTCTTTTCCCTTCTCAACACCTCTGAAGTAGGTGTTTGTAAGATAATAATTCCTGTAAGACAGTGATGTTCCGATAGGCAGGAACCCTGTCACAGTCTCAGCTATTGTGTTAGGTCCAGGACTGCGGTGTGGGCAGCATGCTCTGGACACAGGATTTGGGGCATGCTAAGCTAGTATTTTGAATCATGTTGTGACTTTACAGAGCCAAAACATACATTGTCTTTCCAGAAGAATAGGCCATCAACTGGCATTTGCCACGTGTGTCTACATGCCACCACATGTGTCTACATGCCACCACGTGTGTCTACATGCCACCACATGCTAATAGTCCCAGAGCACTAACAGTGAGTACAGAATGCATGGGGTTCAGCAGGGACAGGGGACTGGCAGAGAAGGAGCCCAGCCTTCTCTCAACAGATGGGCCGTCCTTTGCTTTCCCTTCCTCTTCTCATTTCCTCCTCCTGCCTTTTCCCTCTGCCTTCTGTCTGGCAGCTTAGAAGCTGCTCTGCAGTTACAGCCCCTGAGAACTTTCTAGAAAGGCAACTCCTAAGATGCCAAGCCAAACCTACTGAGTCAGACGGTTGGTGGTTTGAATGAAAATACTCCCCCCCCCGCCCAGACTATATGTTTGAATACTTGGTCCCCAGATGGTGGAACTTTAGGGGAAGGATTAGGAGGTGTGGCTTTGTTGGAGGAAGTGTGTCACTGTGGTCGGGCTTTGAGGTTTCAAAAGCCCATGATGCCATTCCCGGTTAGTTCTCTCTGCATCATGGTTGCGTCTTGAGATGTGAGCTCTTAGATACTGCTCCCATGCCAGGTCTGCCTGCCTGTTGTAATACACCCCTCCATGAGGGTCATGGACTCTAAACCCTCTGAAACCATAAGCCCCAAATTAAACACTGCTTTATCACAGCAATAGAAAAGTAACCAAGACAGACCCTGAGGCTGGCTAGGCCCAGTAATCTGTTTAAGCAGGCCCCTAGAAGGATCCACATAGGTGTCTGAGAGCTCTCTATGAAGATGCCTGTCCAAGCAGCTGGAGCTAAGGACATCCAGGCTCTGCCACTGGTACCCAACTGCAGCGTCCATCTCCTCTTCTTGTGACTGCCACTTTGAAAGTCGACAGAGGTTGTTGTGAACATTCGGTTTCCCATCCTTTGTTGGATCACATGCCTCCTGCTGCCCCAGGTGGCTGCATTCCCAGCTGAAATGACTGACAGGAGCAGGGACCAGGTCCTTCACCAGGTGCACATGCTCAGCCAAGTCAGCAAGCATCCAGGGCTCAGGGGCTGCATCCCGAAAGGGGACACCCTGACTCCTGGCTCTCCTCTGGATCCATGACTTCCAGACATAGGGCTTCAGAGGTACCTTGCTCAAAATCACACCCTCTGCTGAGGAAGAATGATGCCTCTCGGACTGGTGATCCCTGAGACACAGGCTGGGAAAGCTCAGGTGTACCTGGAAGGGGTCCTGCGTCCTCCTCTCTCTCTTCACAGCCCCCAAGCTCTGTAGAGTCTATCCAGTCAGCTACAGGCTCTACTCCCTTTAGCACAGTTCTCTACATATTGGCAGTTTCCCCAATCTTTGCTGTTGGTTGGAATCATGGAGAGTCTACTGAAGGCTGGCTCCCACACCCAGACATTCTGACTTAATTACTATAAGGTGTGAGTACAGGAATGTTACATTTCCCTAGGTGATTCTAATATAGATGTAGAAGAGTCTGGGAAGCAATGAGCTATGTCTTTTGAGACCTACATCTGTTGTTTCTGAAGCAACACATTGCAAGACACTGAGGGGAGAGCAGGGTTCCAGGGACACACAGAGAAAGCTGTGTTTAAATAATCAGAGTCAAGACTGAGCAAATTCTAGTAAAGAACGGAGAGAGTAAGTGGGGCGGCTGGCTATTGGATTTGCTCGTGGAGATGACATCAGGCATTCCTCGGTGATGTTAGAATGGGAAACATGAAAATAACCATGGCTGCCAATGGAACTTTCGGTGAAATGGCATGTTCTTGGAAGGAGAGGAAACAGGACCAGGAGAAGGAGAAAAGAAAGAGGGCAGAGTGGGGGCAGGGATGCCCAGGAGAGAGAGAGAGAGAGAGAGAGGTGAGATTCTGCTCCCAGGTCCACACAGATGGGAAGAGAGCAGGAGGCTTGGGTTGGTGTGAGGGACAAGTGAGAGAGGGCAGCCGCTGACCCAAGAGGAGCCTGAAGCAACACCAGGACAGATAAACTAAGAAAAAGTAGAACGATCCACTTCTTTTGTTGGGTCACATGGCCTCCTGCTGTCCCAGGTGGCTGAGTTCCCAGCCGAAGTGATAGGAGTCAGGACTAGGTCCTTCGCCAGGTGCACAGGCTCAGCCAAGTCAGCAAACATCCAGGGCTTGGGGTCTGAATCCAGGAAGGAGACATCCTGATGACCTGCTCTCCTCCAGATGCAGCTCCTGAGATGTCCTGCTTGAACTCGCACTCAGACAGAAACATCAAGCATGGTAGGTGACCAAACCCTCCAAGCCTTGGACTCCTGGGAGTTGGAAGGCTTCCTGGGGGTTGGAGGCTTAGCATGCGGCTTCTGGTCAGATTGGTTCTCCAGAGAAAAAGAGCCAGCAGTGCCTTCATTCCCTTCCCTCCTCCTTGCCTTGAGTCGGGAGGCCAAACCCTCCCTCTTGGAAGTCTCTTGGGGAGAGAGTAGCCTAGGAATGGCACCTAAGGGTCAGACAGGCCAGCTTCAACCTCGGCTCCCATGTATGTTTATTGGGGTGCAGAAAAACAGCTCAAACTCAACCTTGGCACCTGTCTGGTTCTTATATCACACTCTAGTGACTTCCCTTGGGAGACCCATCCAAAAATTGAGTCAGAGGGAAAAAAAGAAAAAAAAAATCTTAAAACCAAGGAAAGTTATGTGAACTCTTAAATTCTTGGAGCAAAGATTTTACAATGTGTGCAGCATCAAGAGACTTTCTCATCATGGGATGTGCGTATAACCCACCTGCTGTGACAAGCCACTACAAAATAGAAAGGCCAACTGTGTCACATGGGGGTTGGAAGAAGGCTCTGACTTCCAGTGTGCCTCGGCACAGGCAGGGAGGTCCCACCTTCACTAGTGAGACTAGCTGGCGTGAGGCAAAATACAGGCACGACACAGACACCCCACCCGGTTCTGCCCCCACCATTTGAAGTTGTTTCCCTGGGAGGCTCAGAAGAGACACTCAGGGAAGCACATGGCCTTCTTGGGAGCCCAGCATCAAATGTTTCAAGTATCTGCCAGCCAGTGTCACTCCTCTTGGGTATCATAGTTCCTCAGCGCTGTTGCTCAGGCTGCACCCAACTGCTGGCCTGGCCTGGGAGCTGTGTTGGGATTGCTCTTGAGATTCACATTACAGGTCTTTGAGGCTTGTCACCAGGAGCTGCCTTGGGGGGCGCCTGTATTCCAGTCAGCAGTTCCCTATGGGAGGGAGGTTCAGTTCCTGGCAGGCCTCCCAGCTTTCTCTGCAGCCTCCTATCCATCTTGACCACTGGCTCGGGTGTCACAGACACAAAGGTAGACTGCCTTCCTCAGAGGTCAAAAGGCAGCAAGGCCCGGGAGCCATAAGCAGTCACTTGCTCTAAGATTTTGAGAGAAGAAAGGAATAGGGGCCATGGCCCCTCCGAGTCAAGACTGTGTCTCCCGCAGAGCCACAGAGGGTGGGATGGTCTGTCCTGCAGGAATGCTGTGACCAAAAGGGCATCCCTGTGAAGGTCCTTTCTGTTCTGAAAGTGCATCATGGAAGAAAGCAGCCCCTCCACAACAGAAGCGGCCATTGTGAGGTGGAGGGGTCAGCATGGCGCTAGGGTGTGTGGAGGCAGAGAAGAATTCCTCCATCAGTAATGAGGGCTAGAAGGGTGGAATAAGCCTGGGGGGTATCAGGGGCTCCTGAGAGGGTGGAGCGACTCAAAGGGTAATGGTGTGGCCATCAGCCCAAGGATCTGAATTCAGTGAATTCAGTCCCTGGGATCCTTATGGGGGAAGGAGAGAAGTGACACCCACAAGTTGTCCTCTGACCCCCACATGTGTGTATTATAGCACACACATAGTATAGTGCATGTGCCCACAAATAAATGAATAAATATTTTTTTTAAAATGTAAAGGTCCTATTGTCTGACCAGAATCAGAACTTTTTGGTGGCCACCAACACATTTATCCACTATAGTCGTTGCTGAGTTCTGACAAGGACAAGAAATGTTTTTCCAGAAACAACCAGGCTACGGAGCAAATGAGAATGAGAGGCCTCGAAGTGTCCTGATACAGCAGATGTTAAGACAGCTGAACAGGTTTGGGGGCAGGGAGGGTCACAGGGGAAGACAGGGGTCTTCCTATGGAAGAGTGGTTCGGATGTGGCCTCGAGGAAAGGGGAAAAATTCAGTCCATGTTGACTGGAAAAGACAGCTGAGAAAAAGCAAACAAGCTCCCTCAGGGGCCAGGGGAATCTCATGGGCAAAGGCCTGTAGTGCCTAAGGAAAAGTCGAAATGGCTAATAGATAAGGCCTTACATCCAGTCTGTCATCTCAGTGCGAAAACTGGTCTTGAACAATCTTAAAGGGCTCAGGCGGCTCCTTGAGCCTAGATCTGTTTCCAGAGTTATGCTCAAGGGTCCTAGGGGCTGCTGCATAGGCATCCCACTTGGAAAAATCCTTTCAAAGGCACAGAGCACGGCTGTGATAGCTATTCTTGGTTATCAACTTGACTGCATCTGAAATTAACTAAACACCAAATCGCTGGGCACACCTGTGAGGGATTTTTTTATTAATTAAATCATTTGAAGAGGAAAGACCCATTTCTAATCCAGATCTTTGGAGGTGGGAAGATCCACTTTTAATCTCGGTCATACCTTTTGCTGGCAACCTATATGAGGACATGGAAGAAAGAAGCTCTCTCTCTCTCTCTCTCTCTCTAGCTTGCTCTCATTCTTAACAACAGGAGTCCATTACTTCACTTGCGTTAGAGCCTACTTCTTCAGGATTTTAGTATATACTGGAGACTAGCTGAGACGCCGAGCCTCGTGAACTTAAAAACTATTGGATTCTTGGCCCTTTCATTGGGAAACAGTCATTGTTGGGCTAGCTGAACCACAGCCGTTGAATAAATCCCCCATTCCATAAGTTATGTACCTCTAGGGAACCCCAGCACAGACAACTGCTTTTCACCAGTGGTCCAAACACACCTCCTCTCCTCAGATTATTGAGCTCTATGGCCATTGGGTACAGGAATCCCTATCCATCTGGGCCCAAGAAGGCTTTGAGGGTTCTTTCAGTGACTTTTAAACTAAAGGAAAAGGCCAGAACTAACAACTCAATAGAATTAATATTTACTGAGCTCTTCTGTGATCCCAAAGGATTTCTCCTAGCCATGGCTAACTAGACAAGGGGTGAACATGGTCAGTCCGTGTGCTGAGCATGAACACAGGTGTTGGACCAATCAGGGGGTTTGAGCTAGAACAGGAACACAGCTGTGGGCACTCACACCAAGAGAACTGGAAGAGGTTCCTTGTTCTGCCATGTGGGACCACGTGCAAGAGCAGTGGACAGGGACGCCAGTGAGAGCCCTCAGGGCTGCCTCCTGTAGCCTTCTTTATTTTATTTTTTTATTTTTTTTTCTGCTGTAGCCTTCTGATAGCTGCCTTCTGTTTGAGCGGGGCAGAGTGGGTGGGGAACTGCCCTCTGCAACCAGGATCCATGTGAAGTGCACCCCGCCCCCAGGTCTCTCCAGGCTCACAGGCAGAATGCCAGCTTTTCAGAGGTCAGAGGGTGGAGCTGGGGTTCTCCGGAGGGCAGCAGGCAGACCTAGTGTCTTTCTCTACAGCCTCAGCCTTGCTTCAGCCAAGAGCTGGTTGCCATGGGACTCTGGGAAGTTCACCAGAGTTCTCCAGCCCATTCTTGGCTCTCATGGCTGTTGGCTGCTCTCTAACTCCCCTAGGCACCGCCAGATTTTCCTTGGTGCTCCCAGACCAGACCATCTCCTCCAGAAAGAGAGCTCAGCTGAGGTCACTTGGAAAGTAACCCCGGAGTGGAGCCTTGCCCCACATTGCCTTAGCCAACCAGCCTTTGTTTTTGGGTTCTTTCCCGCTCACTCTCATTGTCCTGGCCGTGTCACAATCGGTCACACTGTGGTCCCCACACAGGAGTACTATGCAGCAAAGTTTAATATAGCTTGTTTACATTCGGTGACTCTGGGAAAGCACCAAAAATTGAGTACTGTGTGGACACTGTGCCACGACATCTTTGTAACCATTGGTTTCCAGACTTCCAATGGGAAAATTCTCAGTAGAGACAAGCTTCATCCTACAGCATCATACGTTCCTGAAGAGTCATGGATAATCTGCTCATTTATGTTCTGACTTACTCCAGAAACAGATGCACACATATGCACATGCAAATGTACACAAGCACACACAAACACACGTGCACACACATCCTCCAACACGGCAATCTAGAAAGAAAAGTAACATTGAAAACATAAAATAAACCTGGTAGAAAGGCAAGGTCAGTGTGGATACCATAAAGATCCCACATGTTTCCGATGGGACTTCAGTTTTCCAGAAGCTAATATGGAAAGAGAACTCTGTATGACATGAACTTTGGAAAATTGAGGCAGAATTTGAATGTATTAGTGGAGGTTACTATTAAATATAATGTTTATAGTGGACATCTGGTTTGGTTTGGTTTTGTTTTCTGCTCAGCAGCCCTTCCTAGAGGAGCTGCTCTTTCCTAATTTGCATGATGAAGGTGGGGCTGTCAGTCAGAACCCACCCTTGGTATGAGGCAGGGCTGGCATCCAAACCCATAATCAGACACACTCGTGGAAATCTGAATTTTTGATAGTCATGGTGAGCTGAGTCAGAGTCTCCTGTGAAGGCACCATCTTCAGGAGACAACTCACAGAGTTCTGCTGTCCAGAGTTGCCCCGTTCTGTCTTTCCCATGATCTGATTTTCCACATTTGCCTCTGAGACTATGAACTTCTCAGGGTTTTTCCAATAAATTCCTTTTGGCTTAACAAAGCAAGAAACTATTTTTGTGGCTTGTAACCAAGGACTTCTAAAGATACGAAGCTAATAAAAGTCTGTGTAGAATATGAGAATGCCCTCAAAAAGCAAATGATTGGTTCTGTGCTGGCTTCTTAGAAAGTCACAGCCCCAGACCTTTTATGGTTTCCCATTTGCGATTTCACAATAGTTGAGGAACCGTTAATGAAGCATATAGGGAGGAGGATTCAGTATTGGGGTGCTCATGGGAAGCCAGAGAAAACTCTGTGATCAGGAGAGCTAAGTTCATCTCCAAATTACCCAGGACACAGTCTTCAGAAAATAAAACTGATGAATCCTGCTCTTCTAATACTGGGCTCTGTGAAACCTCACGTGGCCCCATTTCCTGCATGCCACTTTACTAGTTAGACCACAGGGTATAGTACTAATTCTCTGGACTTCCTGAAGAGGCAGCTGATCACCCTCAGGCCTTGACAGTGAGGGGTGAATGCTGTAGTTCCTGTGGACTCCTATAGGGAACCCCCTCTCAGTGTGTCCAGAGTCTGCCCTCCTTGAGCCTCAATTCCTGATTCTCAACATGGCCACATTATCATCTGCCTGACCCGTGGAGCATTGATGAAAAGCCTGAACACTTGCTGCAGGAAGCCCCATGTTTTTATTCAGGGTCCACTTAGTGGCATCTCTAATTTGACTTTGCATATTGCGTGGTCTAAATCAACTCCTCTTTTGTGCGACAGATCTCTTCATGTACAGGCGTTATAAGTTAGACCCAGTGCTGAGAAGAGCCGGACAAAAGAATGGGCTGCTTCTCAGTCTGGATGAGAGAATCACCCTTGCAGGGACTACCTGTTGCCAAGTGTGATGAAAGGCAAGCACAGTCATTGCTGGGCTCATACTTAGGACAATCTTTGCTGTTCTTGGGGGAGTGGACATGGCTTCAACTGGATAAGACCTTACAGACAGCCCAAGCGTCAAGGAAGATAGGCCACAGGGGCTGCAAAAGTGTCCTGACTGCAGGGAGTTGGGGAAGTATCCTAGAATACGAAGATGAGTTTCAACCAAGCCTGCCTCACATTCCAGGGGATGGATCCCCAATCCATGGCCAGGACTCCGCAGGGAGTGGTCCAGAAACTTTTAAACTCTTTACTGACTTTAAGATCATAATAGCATTCGCGTTGGAGCGAGGTTTTAAGAGAATGTTTGAAGGATTCCTTTGGAAATAGCCCTGCTGGGTCCAGCTGTCTTTCTGGGTTGGGTATGCCTCCTCTTTATACAAGGCTGTGGGAGGGTGGCTTTAAACACACATCTGGGGACACTTAATCCATGATCTTGTAGCTTGGGGAGGAACACAGTGGACGAGCAGCCGACACCCATTTGGGTAACCTAAGATGGGAAGATGGACCAATGGACTACTTCTCAGCAGTAATTCATTAGCCGGGATGAGCCTGCACTCCCAGACTTTGTCAGGATAAATAATGTGTGAGAATTTTCTGTGGGCTGGATGTGGTCATGGATGAGGTCATCCTAGGTCCTGTCCAAGTGGACCATTCGGAGGGGCAGAGGAGACAGCATGAGATTTCTCCACCTTCAGGAAAGGAGATGGTCAGCTGTAATAGAGGCTAGTCACATGAAGAGAAAATGGCAGAACATCAGATTAAATTGTAGGGAACTCTTCTGAGCACCACAGAAATATTCGGGAGAATTTCTGCAACGTCTCAGAGACCCAGACCTCAGGAGCCCGACAGGCAGGCGATGCTCTCCCACCCTTTCACTTGGCCTCCTCCTTCTATCCCTCTCTTCCTCGTTCTACCTCCTCTACCTCTTCCCCACCACCCCCGTTCTCTCATGTGACAATGACCTCCTCCCCAATTCCAGGACTCCTGTCCACAGCAGCCCAAGTGGAGTAGTGGCTGGGGTGGCAAACTGAAATCAAGCTCAGTGTTTGGTTTTGCAACTTTTTTCCTTTTAAACTTATTTAAAATTTTATTTTTTACTTTATGGATATGGGTGTGTTGCCTACACGTAGCTCTGTGTATCACATGCATGCCTGTTGATTGCAGTATGGAAAGGGACATCAAATTCCCTGGAACTGAAATTGCAAATGGTTGGAAGCCACCATGGTGGGGGGTGGTGGTGGTTAAGAATTGAACCTGAGTCATTGGGATAGCAGCCAGTGCTTTTAACGGCCCAGCCATCTCTCCAGCCACTTAATGTTTTGATTGTAAAAAACTGGTTTTCCAGCGTGGCATGGTGGTGTACAGCAAGAAATCTCAGCACTTGGGAGGCTGAGGGAGGAAGATCACAAGTTCTAGGCCAGCCTGGAGTCCATAGTAAGACCCCTCCATACACACACACACACACACACACACACACACACACCATATTTTATTCACATGAATCTGTATTTTGCTGTTGTCGTTTGTGTGACCTGAGAGTTTTCTTTTTTCTTTTTCATTTTTATTTATTTATTTTTTGTTGTTGTTTTCCGAGACAGGGTTTCTCTGCAGCTTTGGAATCTATTCTGGAACTAGTTCTTATAGACCAGGTTGGCCTCAAACTCACAGAGATTTGTCTGCCTCTGCCTCCCAAGTGTGCTGGGATTAAAGGCCTGCGCCATCACCACCCTACTGACCTGAGAGTTTTCAAAGACTCACCGAATTCATCTAAACTCTCCTATGGGAGCAATAAATAAATAAATAAATAAATAAAGTCACCTAATAAATTGTGGGCTATCAATCAGAATAAATAGTGGCCTGGTGGCCATCCACACAATCAAAGCCAGGTCTATCTGCTAGCAGCAAATCTGGGAGGGCCCACAAGAGATAGATGCACCTGAGAGGGTGTGTCTGCAGATAGCATCCCAGGGTGGCTGGTGAGCAAGGGGAATATGAAAATTAACTAACTGAATTATTATTATTATTATTATTATTGTTGTTGTTGTTGTTGTTGTTGTTATTTTGAGATGGGGTTCTCTGTGGTTTTGGAACCTGTCCTGGAACTAGCTCTTGTAGACCAGGCTGGCCTCAAACTCATAGAGATCCACCTGCCTCTTCCTCCCGAGTGCTGGGATTAAAGGTGTGCACCACCACCACCTGGCACTAACTGAATCTTTAGACTTAACTTCATCTTTATTTTTTTAAGTATTTAGATTTATTTGTCTTTTACGTATTTGAGTATTTTGCCCCTATGTATGTCTATGCACCATAGTGTCATGGATGGTTGTGAGTCACCATGTGGATGCTGGGAAATGAACGAGGGTCCTTCACTCTTAAAGGCTGAACCATCTCTGCAGCCCAACCTCATCTTTAAAGGGAAAGTAGAGGCGAGACAAGTAGGTTGAGTGATGGGAGAGAGTGAGCAGAAAGAGGCGTTCCTGCAGAAAACAGTAGTCTCTCTAGCCAGGCCATGGCGTGACGGAAGGCAGGGAGGGAGTCATCTGACCACGCTGAGCACAAGGAGCTTGTGGCCACTCTTAGTGTTGTCAGAGACCAGGATTGGGTAAAGTGTTAACGTTGCGGGAAAATGGGTAAATGGTATATAGGAAATCTCTACTGATTTTGTAACTTTTCTGGAAGTCTAAAATTAGCCCCAAATAAAAAATTACTAAGAGAAGAAAGACTTAAGCTACGAGCCCTAAGTTCAATGTGTGGGCCAAATTGCCCAACCCCCCCATAGTACAAGATGTCTCAGACCTCTGGGAAATTAAATGTGGGTCAGTGGTAATGGTCTCAAAGAACCGCCTTAGACTTGTGAAGTGGAAGTCAGTGTAGAAAAGTATCTCTTCCTGTCAGAGATGCGTACAGAATGCTGGTGTAAAATGGTGAGCTGACTTCAGTTTAGAGTGTATGCACAGAAAGGGAAATCAAGGCAAATATAACAAAACTCTGATGATTATGACCACTTGGACATACGAATATGGGGATTCCTTATACTTTCTATTTTGTGGTGGCTGGTGTTTGTATCTTTCTGTGTGTGTCGGTGTGCGTCTGTGTGCGTCTGTGTACCTCTGTGTGTCTGTGTGTGTGTGTCTATATCTGGGCATCTGTGTGTATGTCTGTGTCTGTGTACGAATGTCTGTGTCTGTGTGTGTATATCTATGTGTATGCCTGTGTCTGTGTGTGTATATCTGTGTGTATTTCTGTGTCTGTGTGTCTGTGTGTGTGTCTATGTGTATCTCTCTCTCTCTCTGTGGGGGACAGAGATTGATGTCAGGTGTCCTCATCAATCACTCTCTACCTTGCTTTCTAAGACAAGGTCTCTCACTGAACCCAGAGCCAGCCAGTTCAGCTAGATTGGCTGGCCATCGGGCCCCTGGGATGCCTGTTTCCACTCCCCAGCAGTAGGATTACAAGCATGCACCACCATGTTCCATGTTTTACGGATGTAGGGAACTCAAATTCAGGTCCTCCTGCTATACAGGTACTTTACCCACTGAGCCATCTCCTCAGCAACCTGGTTTCTTCTTTTTGGAATTATTTTCATAATAAAAGCTAAAACTAAGTTCTTATTTATTTTTTTCTCATGCTTTAGCTGTTTTGTTACATCTCCAAACAGTCCTCTCAGACATCCATGACTGACATTTTTAAGAGGAGAAAAATGGGACTCAGAGAATCTCAATGTCTTGTTTCAGATCACACAGCCAACACATACTGCAGTTAGGATTTGTCTGACAGAGCTACTGTCCTCCAGAGTGCTACTGTGGAGACTCAAGAGATAGGGGAGTAAAGAGGGCCTGTTGCTTATGTCCCCAGGGACCAGGAGAACATCGAGGAAATTTGAAGGAGGGGCTGGCTTGGGAAGTCAAGATAAGGAATTTATCTTTAGATGGCAATAATGGCCAGTGTTTGTTGCTATTGTTTTTGAGGCGAGGTCTCATTTATCCCATTCTGGTTTTGAACTAGTTCTGGAGTTGAGGATGACCTTGAATTCTTGATCCTTCTGCCTTCCCTTCCATAGAGCTGTGATTATGTAACTCTTGTTCTTGTTGTATTGGGAACGGAACCCAGGACTTCATGTGTTCTAGGTGAGCATGCCTCCCACAGAGCCCCATTCCCAGCCTGATGGCTAATGTTTTTCACACCTGTACTTTACCCTCCTTGAGCATTTCACAATCAACCTTCCTTGCAGAGAAAATCAGGCCCGTGTTTTAGAGACAACTGGACTCAGAGTGGTTAAGGGGCTTATGCAAGCAGGGAGCCAGGTCTCAGACACAGGTGCCTAGCATCCCTACTGACAAGTTGGGAGCAGATGGGAAGGAGGCATATGCAGTCACCCATGCTGTTCCCATGCACTGACCAAGCAGTAGCAGCAGAATGCCACGAACCTTACCAAGTGACCTCAGAATCTCTGGAACCATCCGGGCCACAGGTAGTCTAGGCTTAAAGTGAGGAAGCTCCTCCCTTCCCTCTTCCTCTGGATAGGATTTCTCACACTTTCTCCATTTGAAACCCCTTTCCATCTGAGAAACTTGTATAGATTCCTGGGTACAAGGTCTACAAAAGAACACTACAAATAAAAAATATGGACACTAACTCACAAATTTTTCTTAAAACAACTTTTGGTGTACTTACTTATAATTTGCCATTTAAGGTGGTGAGTATTAATTGCCCACTTGATAAAATCTAGAATCATCTGAGAAATTGGACTTGGAGCCTGGCAGGGATAACGTTAAAGGATGGTAAAACCTGTTCGTTGTGGTTGGTGCCAGGAAGCTGGAGGGTCAAGTGGAGGGGCTGACTGGGAAGCCACACAGGAAGACTAGAGCAGCAATGAGGGGTGGCCATGGCTAGGAGGCTGAGGCCCACAAGGACATATGGGCAGCCGTGGTTCTCCAGAGAGAGTAGGATGGACAGTGGGCCTTGTGTGGTGACATGACGCCATTCTCTCCCCGCCTTATCACCTCTGCTTCCTCCCACACCATTCCCCACATTTTTCTGGGTGCCTGTGCCTTGGGAGAACTACACTGTGGGCTGCAGGTCCCACGTGGGGCTGTTTGAACTAGGGGTCTCTGCAGTTTCCTTGCCCCTTAGGAACCTTGTTTCTGTAAGAAATGTCCCATCTGGGGGCACATTTGGGATGATACAATGGACAAGATTGTGGGGAGAAGAGGAGACAGCTGTCTGGTGGATTGGCTGGCTGACTGGGGGAAGATTTCTTAAGGAGGAAGGCTGTGTGGATGGTCACCCTCAGCTTTATATTTTCAACAGTAATTAACTTCAGGCCAGAGGCTCGGTTGCTGGCGCTGTGTGTGTGGGCTCGTGCTTGTGATCAGAGTGATTGGGAGGGTGAGCAAGGAGGATTGTGAGTGTGAGGGCTATCAGATGGCAGAAAGGGGGCAATAGGGAGGGAAAAGAGGGCGGGGAGACAAGAAAAGAAGAGAAGAAAGAGCTCACACCACAGCCACGTCAAGGACGAGAGAGGGAGTGTCTTACACCTCAACTTGGATTTAGGCCAGTTTGGCAACAGAATACTCTTTCTTTTTCTTCTTCTCTTTTTTTTTTCCAGACAGAAGCTTGGTAAGTTGCCTAAGCTGATCTGGAATTCACTCTGCCGTAGCCCACATGGCCTTGAACTTGCCACCTTCCTGGGATTTCAGGTTTGTGTCACCAGGCTGAAAGAACACTTCCACTTCCATGGAACAGCAGACCCTGTCTCCTGCCGGAGAGGGAGGCCGACACCTAGTGAAATGCATCCCTGCTAAACAAAAATGACCTGAGAAAAGATTTTAAAACTTCTCCTTTATTAAAAAAAGACATTTTTTTCTCGAGTTTTAAGAACTACATTAAAAAAATTTCCCGCCACTTAGCACTTCTTTCTTGAGCCCTTCACTCCTGCTCCTGGCACAGTCTGGCTCCAAGACCCAGAGGAAGAAACCCTTCACCTTGCGCTCAGGAGTAAGAGGTTCGAGCACGAAGGAAGGTAGGTTACTGGTCAAAAGGAGAAGTTCATTTGCACAAAAATATAAATTGTAGAGGATGAGACCAGCACATACACGTATGGATTGATCTACAATCCATATAAAAAAATAAGACCCAAACTGTCATTTTACATTTGTAATATTATACAAAATAATATATTTTAAAACAACACACACCCACCTGCACACTCGTACACACAGACATGCACACAGACACACACAAGGTGCTAGTGGCCCTTCTTCGCTTCTCTTTGTGGGGTCAGGCGTGTCAGTAGGCAAAGATGACGTGGTAGGTGACCTGGTGGCCATTGTCCCAGGCATAGAGGAGGCGGTCCTTCGGGTTGTAGTCTATCTGGGTGGTGTAGGAATACTCGTTCTCAAACAGCAGCCTGGGAACAATCTGCGTGTTGGTGTGGGTGTCAAAAGCATAGGAGATGTTGGCATTCCGCTGGTTATAGCTGTCCACGGCATACAGCACCCCACAGATGACGAAGCAGTTCCCATAGAAATTCCTCCTGAGCCCAGTACGCCAGGTGGTCTCCTTCTGTGTGCTCAGGTCCACGGCATTGAGCTTGCTCAGGACAATGACCTCCTGGCTGAAGCCTTCATCATCCAGAGCGGGATAAATGAGCCACAGGCCATTCTCATCCACAGCAAAGTCCACATCCGAGTGGCCCTGCCACCGCCAGGGCGTGGCCTCCTCATACGCCACATCATGGAGCATGGCCCAGGCAGCTACATAGCGCTGCTTCAGGTCATACTTGATGATGTTTCGGGTGAAGGCCCGGTTGTAGTAGAAGGCACCATTGTACACCACATGACCCGTGCCGATCCAGCTGTATGGAAGCTTGTAGGAATTGCTCCAGCGACCTGTGGTGGCAAGAAGGTGGGAAGCTTCAGGGAAGTGCTGCCTGGGATGGAACCAGCTATGGACTAGGGTCTGTACACCTGGGTTTGTGTCTTGGCACTACCACTCTCTGGTGCCGAATGGGGTATTGTTGACTGTTCTCACCCAGCATCCTCAGCTGTCACACAGCAACAGCAATCCCACTAGCCTCTTGCTGAGTGTCCCAAGGGTCCCACACTCATCTATCTGACTAAGATTTGTAAACTGTTGAGGGCCAAGGGGAAGAGAGGATGTTTCTATCCTAGCTCAAGGTCTTCCATATCCCAGGAGCTGGGAAGGTGAGGGGCAGAGCCAAGAGGGCAGAGAGAGGGAGAGAGAGTCAAAGAGACAACCACCCCTCCAGGAAATGCCCTTTTCCATTCTATAGAGGATGTCCTGATTTTTGCATACCCTCACTATGCCACAATGAGAAGAGGGGAAATGTGGCTTGGAGGCATTACCACATCAGAGCTGAGCCACAAACCTTGTTTGAAGTTCTCCAGATTTCGGAACTCCACCAGTGTGTTGCCATAGTAATAGTTGGTTACATAAATCCTGTCATCCTTGGCTAGGGGGTCCTTCATCCAGGCTCCTTCATTCCGTCCGTATGTATTCTGGGTGGTGGGCCCTGTGATTGTGGAGAGGGTGTCCTTGCACCTTCCTAACAGAGAAGACGAAGGGTTAAAGTGATCTAAAGATGTCTTCCCTGCTCCTTCAGTTCTGCTGCTCCCTCCAGCTGTCCTCTTGGCAGCCTCTGTGTTCCCAAGGAACCAGGCGTCTTAGCATCATCCGATGGTACTCCCAGTGTATAGTCTACATTCTGCTCCCACAAAGCTACCCACAGTCGTCATGGTGGGCCACTGTGATGCCACCCTGCCTCTGTCTTTGTGATCCTATTCTTTAGCAGGCAAAGAGATGAAGTCATTTTTGGATAATATACCATCTCCCAGAAAGCCATTCTGTCCTGTTCTGTTGATCCCTGCTACCACAGTACCAAAAATATACCTCTATTACAGGACATGCCTGTGCCTGTGTGAGCGTATATGTTTTAGTTAGCGGGGATTGAACACAGGGCTTCATGCATGCTAGGCAAGTACTCTACCGCTGGGTAGTCACCAGGCCAGGGTGTGCCTTCTCTACATGCCTCCCCCCTTCCTATACATCCACCCCAACAAGAGCATACACACCAAGGGCTGTGGCTTTTACTGTGTTCTCAGAACTCAGAACACCAAGCATCTGGCACACCACAGGCGCCAGCAGATGGTCGGATACTTGGGAACAGAGAAAAGTGTGAAAAGAAAGGACTCCAACAGGCATAGCCAGGCACCCACAGCTGTGCTCAGCAGCCCAGGAAGGCTCTGACTGGACAGTGGGCAATCATGTCCCTAGGGAGCTGTTATTAAGTCCACAATCTATGTCCTCACCAGCAACAGGCTGTCTGGAATTCCTGCTGGGGAGTTGGATGGACAGGGCACCCACCAGCTTTTGTTGTGCCCCTCCCCTTTTAAACCTTCCTCAGTGGAGCAGGAATTCAGCAGGACCCCTCCAAGTGGCCTTGGAATGGCCCAGTACCCAGCAAAGGTCCTTACAGGTCACTAGAACTATTTAGGACTCTAGACTAAATTGAAAACGTGAAATGATTGATATGTGACATTACTGAATATCGGCTTGAGTAATACTGAAGTCACGTGCAACTCCCAGAGCACGTGCTCGTCTACCCCGTATGCGTGGGCTCTGGGGAAACCTGGCATCAAGACCAGTGGCCCTGGGGAACAATAGTGGTAAGAATGATTGGCTAGGGCCACTTGGGACAAAAATAAGATAGGGCAAAAATAATTTTGGATTCAGGATTCTCTAAGTTCCAGGAGACCCCATTCCAGTCTGTTGCGTGAAATCTGTGTCCCAGTGATCTGAGGCAGGAGGAATGCAAGGCCTATGGCTAGCAGGGTGGGAAAGGGCAGTTGTGCCTTGGCCCTGGCTCCGGGGCAGACATTGGGTAGAACTGGGTTGAACAGTGTTTTCCAGGCTGGCCTCACGGGAAGTTGCAGATGGTTGGCTTTAGGCATCTCCGAGTGGGGTTTATCAGGTTCAACTCTGACAGAGTGGGGAGAGACGCTGTCTCCATTTGATAAACAGCAGAAACCACCCACCAGCCTCATTCCCTCAGGTCTGAGCTCATTTGTTCAAGACAATAAAACAGAAGTCTCCAGCCGGACCTGGCAGCAGTCGGATGGAAAATATCTCATTTCCTGGCGTTAAGCGGGGCCGTGACTGCCAGTGGAGAAGCCACACTCCCCCGCACCGAGGTGAGCCCTCTTGTGCCATCTCCAGGCAGCCTGTACTCATGTACCTCCTTCCTTGACCAGTTCTCTGCCAGCCATGCCCCGAAGGCCCACAAATGCCAAGTGAGAGAAGGTGTTACTGACACAGTTGCTCCAGCCATGCCCATCTCTCACTACACAGTTGCTCCAGCCATGCCCATCTCTCACTACACATTAAGTTGCCAATGGCTCTGGAAGCCAAGATGGATTCTTCATTTCCTGGGAATAACCAAACACCGGTAGGTAGGGTCCCATCTCAGCCTTGAGGTGTTCAGTGGCAGGGCCTTAAGGTAGGACTGTCAATATGCCTGGCCTTGGAGCCAATGGCCTCCATTTTGGCCCTGCTGCTAACTCCAATGTCTATGTTGCCCCCATGATGGCACAGAGCCTTGACTTTTTCACAGCACACAGCGAAAGCACCTGGAGAATCCACCCTGACAAGAGAGGGCCAGCAGAGTGACTGCCCTGTGACTGTTAGTGCTAACTGTTGCCTTCGCAGAGTATGAACTTGTTTGGGTGGCGAGCCTCTGGGCATGCCACTGGGGGGGTTATGGTGATTGTGTCGAAGTGGGACATCTTGCCCCCAGTGGGTAGCACCGCACCATGCAGATATTACTCTCTGCTTCCTGACTGCAGATGTGTGACGGTCAGCTGCTTTGAGCTCTTGCTGCCTTGGTTTCTCCTCCATAAAAGGGACCTTGAACTATAAGCTGAAATAAACCCCCTTTCCATTAAGCTGCTTTTGTTGGAGTACTCTATTACAGCCACTTAAAAAGAAATAAACCAAGACAGGCCTTCCGAGATGTCCATGCTCTAACCCTTTGGGCTCATGAACATGACCTTCTATGGCAAAAAGGATGTCATGTGACTGGATCAAGAATCTTGAGATTGTCAGGGATTATCTAAGTGGTTTCTAAACCATCACAACTGTCCACACACCAGTGAAGCAGGAAATGGGCTACGGAAGAGGAGGAGCAATGTGATGATGGAAACACAGACCGGGCTGATGTGGCTGCGGGCCACAGAATGCTGGCACCAAGTAGATGCTGGAAAAATAAGGCACAGGTTCTCCCCTGGAGTCTCTGGAATGAACTAAACTTCTGACACCAAGAATTTAATCCTATAAAACTCATTTGAGACTTCTAGCCTACAGAGCCACTAGAGAATAAAGGTCTGTTGTTTTTAGCCAGGAGGCTGATGGCAAATTGGTAGGGTGGGAATGGATACAGATGAGGTCAGCTTCTGGAGCAAGGGGAGGTGTCCCTGCTTCTGTAGGAAAAGGGGGAATCCCAGCATGCAGTTTTGCAGTGCTGATACCTGGGTCCTCAGGACAAATTTCCCTATGTCACTGGGTTGTAGAAAACCCTACAGAATGAATGAATCCATGCAGGAAGGTAGGACTGATATGTGTGACGTCAGAACCATTTGAAGACAGGATCCTGGGGAGTTAGGAGAGCACGAGGCCCAGACATGTCACCATGCTCAGAGTCTGGGACAGTTCTTGCGATTGTTAATATGACCAATTTGAGGGGAACTATAATCATGGAGAAGACAAGCCTTGGGCAAGCTTGTGACGGATTATGGGACCATCACCTTAACTGTGAGCAGTTCTGTGGGCTGGGGTCCTAGACCAAATAAAAAGGAGGAAGCGAGCTAAACAGTATCCATCACCCCCTGCTTTCTGACTGTCAATACAATGTGACCAGCTGCCCCAAGATCTGGCCATCATCACTCCCCACCTCCCCATGATGGACTGTGCCCTCGAATGTGAGCCAGAATAAACCCTCCTTTCCTTAAGTTTGCTTTTGGTCAGGTATTTTGTGACAGCAATGAAGCAAGTCACTAATAGAGTCTCAAAGTTCCCACCCATGGGCACAGACCATCGGCCTTAGCGAGAAGGCAAGAGGTAGCAGGTGCTTCAAGGACCCTCGGGGAGGAGAGCTCTATCTGTGCCCCTCTTGGTCTTCCTCGGAGCAGCGCTACCATCCACTGAGCACTTTCTCTTCTAAACGAGCTGCTCATCCACAGTCCTTCAAGGCAGACAGCCTTGACTACAAAGCTGTCCTGTGACCCTGGAGGAGCCCCACCACAGTGGTCTCTGACGTGTCTGATGCTTACTTCAGACAAGTTTGTTACCCTGGCTGCCAGCCTCCTTCTTTGGTCAGCCCATTAAGGGAATGACCATGCCTCGCTCATTCTGGATCCCCATGACCTGACATCAAGGGGTGTAGCTTTAAGTTCAAGAGGATTTATCCTCCTTGAGGGCCTCAGACTTTTGTCTGTATACATCTAAGGAACAACTTTACTTTATAGACATATTTTTAGGGCCTATGTTAGGAGGCTGTCAATTTCCCTGTGAGTTGAGGGTTGGGATAGAGGAGTTACCAGACTTTTGCCTGTAGCCTGTGACAGGTTGCTGTCTGTCCTGTAAGAAGAATCTTGGGGCCTTGGAGGCACTGAAAAGCACAGTCCCAAGCTACATCAGCATCCTTCTCCCTGAGTGTCCCTGCAGCGGCCTCCCTGACCTGAGGCAGGCAGACCCAGCCCCTCATAGCACTGCCAGAGTGGTTGGCCAAGCCCTGGGGTTTCTCAGGCTCTGTGCTCTGTGGGGGAGACATTCTTTACAGATCATGATAGAGTCAAACAGACCAACGCATGCTGGTGTTGTCATAGGCTTGTCCTTTGTGTCCTTCCCTCCCCCGCCACTGCCCCTAACTGGCCCCTTTAAAGACTCACATCAGGACTTGGCACTGATAACGTCTAGGAATCTGCAGGGCTGTAGCCATTTAGCCCAAGCATTCTAGTTCTCTACGGCAACTGGAGCTGCTGAGCAGAGGCACTGAGTTCCTGGGTCCTCAGTCTCTCCTGAGCCCAGGCTGCCGCTTGACATTACCAGGAACTTCCCTCTCTGTGTCTTAGAGCTACACCACAGTGTCAGAAAAACAATCCCCATTTACCTGTGCTAGAAATTTCCTGAGATTTAAGCTTCCTGGAGGATAGTGCTGGCTATCTTAGGCCATCACAAAACCAGGTCTAGAAACCTGGGGTAAGGTATTCCCCTTAGTGGAGGCTGGGGATGTAGCTCACATGCGTGAAGCCCTGGATTCTATCCTGGGCACTACATAAACCCTGGTGTGGTGATGCACTCCTATAATCCCAAAAGTCAAAAAGTGTCTGGAGGACCAGAAGGTGAAGGTTGAGACTAACTTAGGCTACACTGCCTTTAAAACCACATGGGAAGGTCAGGCAAGGTAGCGAACACTTTTATTCCCAGCATTTAGGAGGCAGAGGCAAAAAGATGTCTCTGAGTTGTTCAAGTCCAGCCTGAGCTACATAGCAAATTTCAGGACATTCCAGGACAGTGGCAAAACCCTGTCTCAAAAACAAAACAAATCTAAACAAAAGGCACATGGCAGTCCATGCCTATAATCTTAGCACTTGAGAAGCTGAGGCAAAAAAAGTGACCTGGAGGCCAAATTTTGTTTTGTTTTGTTTTAGGGAAAGAAAAGAGAAAAGAAACACATTTTAAACTGTGCAAAAAATCAAAACTGCCACACCCCAAACAAAACCTAAATAAATGACAAAACGAAATAGCAGTCCACCCTTGCCAGCAGCAACCTAATGACCTGTACCTTTTCCAGCAAAATGGCTTTTATTTAGCTTGTGACTGGGAGATATCAACACATCATGTTCTTGCTTAGCCAGGCACAGAAAGTCAGGAGTTTGTAGAGAAGATCCTAGGAACAGAACCTTATCTACACTAACAGCAGCCAGTGGGAGGCACTGGTCAGCAGAGTAGAAATGACTATCCAAAGAGCAGAAAGAATTTAAGAGCCAGAGGATGGGGAGGACAGACATAAATCACTGCCATCCAGATACAGCATGACCCATGCAGTCATGAACACACAGCCTTCAACATTCCATCACGGATAGAGTAGGGGTCCACAAGGTCTCGCCTTTCCCTGAAGAGCTGTTGGCTGCTAATGGTTGAGGGAGGGAAATTAGTCAGGAAGAAGGGGTTGAGAGAAGGATGAGGGGGAAACAGAGGGGCAGTAATAAGGGAGGGTGAATATAACCATAATGCATTGTATATATGCATGAAACTATCAAAAAATAAAGGGTAAAATAATTCCTTCCCTGGACCACTCCCTTGTCCTATCTTTGGCATCTGAACAAAACACTATCCATCACTGTCCAAGTTTTTTTTTTCTGGGTGGATAGAAGAGGCAGGAACCCCAGTGCTTTTGAAACAACATCCCCTGCCAGGGTCTGCAAGACTCAGTCCAGGCAAACAGAATATTGAACACCAAGAGAATGTGTCCCCAATATCCAGCTCCTGTCACCAGGTAAATGGGGGTCAGGACACAGATGTTCTGGGCATACAAGCTGAACTACTAAGAGAACTCCAGACAAGTACCTATTGGCAGTTACACTGGTTTAAAGGTCCATTGGTGGAAAAACCTGGCAGGTGGGAGAGATTGGGAAGTGGGACCCAGGCTGGAAACAATGGGGGGAGTTTGTTTTTCGCTAGCTTGTCTATGAGAGCAGAGGCTCCCAGGCTCAAACCCAATGACCTCATCAAGATCAAAGGTTTGTTGTGGACCTCATCTGCAGGCTGTCTTCATGGTGAGTTTTTCAGCTACCAGCAGAGGGCAGTGGGCTCAGAGGGTGAAACAGTTAAAGGAACTTCCCTTCCCACCCAAGGGTGCCAGGAAGCTGAAGGGTGGAGTATGGGGCCAAGGGAGCTGGAAAGGTGAAGGGTCTTAGGGCTATGGTTACAGGGCAACCTGAGGGTAGCATGGCAGTTATCCATGCAGTGGGGAACCAGCCTTCAGCTCTTACACCTCATAAAGGAAAAATAAGAGAAAAAGAAGGAAAGAGAGGGGAAGGGCAGAGGAGGAGAGAGAGGAGAGGAAGGGGGAGGAGGGAAGGGAAAGAGGACAGGAAAGGGGAGGAGAGGAAAGAAAGGCTGAGAAATGGTCAGGAGAGCACAAGTATGAGGACTGGAGTTCAGGTCCCCAGAACACACTTAAAAGTCAGGGTAGTGTGTGGGTTGCCTGTAGTCCCAGCATTCGGGAGGCAGAGACAGGATTCCAGGGACAAGCTGGCCAGCTAGACTCGCCAGACTCCGAAGCTCTAGGTTTAGTGAGAGGTCCTGTCTCGACAAATAACATGGAGTGTTATCAAGGAAGATACCTGGTATCAGCTTAGGACTGCCATACATATGTGTATACACATCCATATACATACATCTCACATAGAGAGAGACACAGACACACACAGACACAGAGGGGGGAGACAGAGAGAGGGAGGGAGAGAAATGGAGGGAGGGAGGGCAAAGAGAGAGAGAGAGAGAGAGAGAGAGAGAGAGAACAAAACAAAACACTTTCTCCTTCTCCAGTACTATCTCTGCCACTTAAGAGCTGCCTTCTTGGTGAACCTGCCTGAGACTGTGCCCTGAGATCCTAACCTTACTACCCGTAGTGGTTTGAATGAGAATGGCCCCCATTGACTCTTATGTCTGAATTCCTTAACCCCAGTTGGTGAAACTGTTTGGGAAGGATTAGGAGGTGTGGCCTTGTTAGAGGAGGTGTGTCACTAGAGCAGGCATTGAGAGTTCAAAAAACTTTTGCCATTTCCAATGTTCCTTCTCTCTCTGCTTCCTGCCTGAACATGCAGGTGTTAGTTCTCAGCTGTCCCTGCCACCACACCTTCACTTCAGCATTGTGGATCCTAACCCTCTGAAACCAGAAGCCCAGTTAAATGCTGTCTTTTATAAGTTGCCTTGATCATGGTGTTTTGCCATAACAAAAGAAAAGTAATTAAGACACTACCTGTCCCCTGCTCCTGCTCTGTCATTTTTCTGAGACTTTCCCCCAATTAGCATGTTTTGCTATAGTACAGCCTTGTAAGTTTCCTCAGAAAAACCACAGAATATCATGAAAGAAAAGACAGCCAGCAAATTGCTCACTTCATTAGAGACTCAAAGGAAGGTCAGGCTTTGCCAAGATCACTTTGCTGCCAGTTGCAGGGACAGGAAAGAACGTACAGTGCCAGATGTGTGGCCTTTGGTGGGTGCCCCCTGTACTACTTTGCTCTTGGAACTAGTACCATATGCTGAAGAGGGACCAGGAACAGGGTTACCACAAGGATGGGAGCTGGGAAGAAGGGAATGATGACAATGAGACAGACCTTGCCCTCTGCTAAAGCAAATGGATTTCCTAAATATTTGACAGGCCCGCCACTCAACAGCATCACCCATCACTCAAGAGTGTCTCCCCGCCACTCAACAGATCATCCCATCACTCAACAGTGTCTCCCTGACACTCAACAGCATCACCCCATCACTCAACAACATAACCCCGCCACTCAGCAGCGTCACCCCACCACTCAACAGCATCACCTTGCCACTTAACAGCATCACTGAACAAATGCTGACTTAATAAACTGTTAGTCTAGGGTAAAAAACAAACACTTTAAATTCAGTTTTTAACTTAGGGTCTTGTTATATAGCCCAAGTTGGCTTCAAACTGGAGCTCCTTCTATCTTGGCTTGCTGAGTCCTGGGATTTCAAATTCATACCACCATAGCCAGGTAGTCAGCTACTTTCTGTGACTATTTCTATTTGCCATCCCAACCCCCTGCCCCTGGATTTCCTTATTCTCAGAGTCATCTTGTGGCCATGAAGCTCTCTGAACAAAAGGTCTGACTTTGCCTTGCTTCTAGAATGTGCCTTGAACCACTGGACCTGCCAGTCTGAAGGCTCTCTTTTTCTGTCTTCATAGAACACTCCTATTCATTCTTTAAAACCCAACTCAAATGTTAACTTCCTTTAAAAACTCTTGCCAGCCTTCCCAGCAGCCAGCACAGTGCCCAGCTCTCTGGGCAGGTGGTCCTGGGTTCTATAAAAAAGCAAGCTGAGCAAGCCATGATCAGCAGGCCAGTAAACAATGCTGCTCCACGGCCTCTGCTTCAGTTCCTGCCTCCACATTCTTGCCTTAAGTTCCTGCCTTGGCTTCCCTAATGACGAGCCAAATAAACCCTTTTCTCCTTGGGTTGCTTTTGGCCATGATGTTTTATCCCAGCAATCATTAATCAAGAAAATGCCTGAGAGACTCGCCTATAGGCCAATATTATGGAGGCATTTTCCTCAGTTGGGATTCCCAAATGACTCCAGCTTATGTCAAGTTGCCATAAACTAACCAACAACCCGGCTCTACTTTGCTATGACTCTGGGACCACTGCCAATAAAAATCCTCTGCTGGTTTATGGCCTGGTAACCTTTCTGTGGTAAACTTTGCTTATGGACACTTCAGTATCCATCGCAAACTCACTGGATCAATTGATATTTGGAAAACTCATCCATGACAGTGAGGTCTTCATTTTATTATTCATATGTATTTTATAAAGGAGATTACTAATCCTGTCACTGACACATTCAAATACATAAACACTTCAGATATGTCCAAACGGCAGCCCATGGATAAAGATGGTCAAAATTACAGTCCTATACAAAATTGCAAACTTAATTAAAATATAAGATTTTTTGTAGGTTTTGTTTTGTTTTCTGATTGTTCATTTGTTTCTTTCTTTGTAACTCTATAGCAGAGTTCTCCAGTATTCTGCAGGTGACAATGTCATGTTACATCAAAAGGTTGGCCATGCTAACTACTGGCCAGAGGCAGACCCTCACTGGCCTTTCTTGCGTTGCTTTGGCAGAGCTGAGAGTGAGACCCAGAGCCTTGCTCATGCAAGCCCAGTGCTCTGCTGCAGCTAGAAGCCTAGCTTCCCGGTCCCCATTCTCTACAGCATTCTCTACCTTTTACCAAATCAACCAGAGGAGATCCAGTGCAGGTGTGAGGAACTCACCTATGACATTCCGGATGTCATCTTCTTCCTCTGGGCTCAGGATAGGGCCAGCAGAAGTTGCTTCCTGCCCTGTAGTCTCCTCTTCCTTGGGCATGTCTGTTCCAGCTGTGTCAGGCAACCCTGGGACCAAGTGTGGCGCTTCCACAAATGTGTCCTCAGGAACCATTGCTGGAGCAATGGAGGCTGGAGGTGGTGGGATGGCTGTGTGGGCCACGGTAGGTTCTGGAAACACTGTGCTACTTTGCGTGGTTGCCAAGAGCTGTCCAGCTGAGGCCTGGTCAGGATCAGCAAGGCTGGCTGCTGAGGCAGAGGCCTGGGCTGAAGACAAGGATGTGGCCTGGACGCTTGCATCAGTTGTTACAGCAGCTCCATGGTGAGTGGTTGCTGGCCTCCGGGTGGCACTTGTCAATAGGTCTTCATGCCTCAGGAGCTGATCTTCAATTAGCAAGTCCACGCCAGTGTCGCCACTGAAAAGCTCATCATCTGTGGAACAAACACAAGACTCATTTGTGGCCTGGGGCAAGGAACAATCTGGCCAAGAATGGGGGGCAACTGGCAGCTGAATGGGGTTCCTTGCTGCAAGGTGGCAGTGAACTTGGAGAGGGAGTGCAGCCAAAATTTCACCTTATCACTTTTATTTTCTTTTTGGCAGCCAAATCCAGGCCTTGTGCGTGTTATACAAGTCCTCTAGTTGAGGTCTATCCCAAACCCTCCTGGCTGGGGACTTAGAAGATGGCCAGGAACATGGGTAGAAGGGCAGTGTCTTTCCTTGGGAGTCTCTGTGAACAAATTGCTGCTATTCTCACCCCAGCTTTGTGGGGGACTGGGGAGGAGCAATCTGGTGTAGGAGGTTCTTCTGTTTATGTGCTGCTTTCATTGGTTAAATAAAGAAACTGTCTTGGCCTTTTGATAGGGCAGCACTTAGATATGTGGGAAGGACAGAACTGAATTCTGGGAAGAAGGGCAGAGACAGGCAGATGCCATGATTCTCCTGTCTGAGACAGACACTGGTTAGACTCTTTCCCAGTAAGCCATGACCTTGTGGTGATATACAGATTATTAGAAATGGGTTAAATCAAGATGTGAGAGTTTGCCAATAAGAGGCTAGAGCTTATGGCCCAAGCAGTAATTTAATTAATACATTTTCTGTGTGGTTATTTCAGGGGTTAAGCTAGCCGGGCGGCGGGACACAGCCCGCTCCTCCATACAACAGCAATCAAGGACTATGAGCCTGGACAGCTCACCCCTGCAATGCTAGCACTTGGAAAAGTGTGTCAGGAGGATTCTGAGTTCAAGGATAGCCTGGGTTACACAGCCAGTTGGAGGCCAGCCTGGAAAACAATAACTAAAAATAATTTTAAAGGAAGAAAGACAGAAAATAAAAAGATTAAAACCTTGCAGGAACGAACAGGGTGGCCAGATGAGACTCACTGAGATGGATAGGGAGCGATCCTGGAGAGGGTAACACAGTAAGCCTAGCAGCAAGGAGGAGGGGATGGAAGGATACTAGGTGGGAAAGACAGTGATGAGAAGCCCTGGCCTGAACAAGCCTGCTGAGTCTGAGGAGCACTGAGGTAGCCAGTGTGGACACAGCAGAGGGTGTGAGCGGGAGGTAAGGTCAGAGGAAAACAGAGTTTGGGTCATAGGCAGCCTGACGTCCCTTTAGAATTGAGTTTTTATTCTGGGTGAAATGGATGAAGCTGAAGGGTTCTGAGCAGGAAAGTCATGGGAAGCAAAGATTCATTAGAGGGGACAAGGGTCTAGGTGCAAAAAAGTTAGCCAGAAAGTTAGATTTCAGATGTTCATTGAGAAGACTAGGAGGTAAGAGAAATCACAAGCGACAAGCAGGGAGAAGGCATCCCAGGGGCTGGATGGGAAGCGGGATTTGGAGAGAGCTCCCGCAGTCACGCAGTCAGTAACCGAAAACACAGCTAACGCAGGCGAAATGACTCCATAGCTACAGGCTGAGAATAAAGCAGCAGACGAAAGAACAAGCTGAAGCAGGGAGGCTTCAAAATCCCAGTCGAGGAAAAGAGCTGGCTCAGGGAGGGGGAGTAGTGGCTTCCTGGGAGCTTTGGGCAAGGAAAAGAAAGATGACAGCAGATGTGGAGACAACACAGAAATAGGCTCATCTATTCCTTATGAAAAGGCAGGAAGATTGAAGGTGGACAGGGCAGGTGCTGGACACTCAACAAGCTTGAGGACCCTGGAAAGGAGCAGATGGCAGAGCCTACCAAGTGTCTCCAAGGAAGTCATTCTGTCCTGGCCTTGGTTTCTCCATCTGCAAACAAGGATTAGACAAGAGGATGCAGAAGTCCCTCCAGCTCATCTCTCCTTTGCCATGGTGTCTTCTAAAACCCAGAAAACTTAGGTGACCCTCCCAAGGCTTCTCAGCAAACACCTAGGTAACTGAACACTGCGCTATGGACAGTGTGTGGAGCCCCATCTCTACAGGATCCAAATGGCCGTTTCCTCCTTGCCCTGACTCTAGGGCCATCCCGCTGACCCAGACTCACGCTGCTCTTCAATGTCATTTTCCTCCTCAGAGACCTTGGCTTTATAGTAGGTGATTCCCCTGATGACGGTGGGCTTGGAGGCCAGCCGACCCCTCAGGTACACCTCTCTCTGCAGGGGCTGCTGTGGCTTCGTCACTGCAGGGGGAGCCAGGGGCTGCGTCCTTAGGAGTTCAATGGAGTTGATCTGCTGTGACACGGTCTCCTCCTGCAGAAACCGTTCTTCATACTGTTCCTCAGAGGGGACAAAATGAAAGGACAAGTCACTCACTGGTCAGAGAGATGGGACAGGACGGACAGTGCTGGAGCAGAGGCAGGTGGATCTCTGTGAGTTCAAGGCCAGCTTGGTCTACAGAGCAAGTTTTAGGACAGCCAGGGCTATACAGAGAAACCCTGTCTCGAAAAAACTAAGAAGCAGGCTTACTTTTTATCACGTCCATTCACAGATTAAGAAATTAGGCACAGGCCTGGTGTGCTAATGCATATCTTTAATTCTAGCACTTTGGAGGTCAGAGGTAGGTAGATCTCTGAATCCAAGGTTGGCCTAGAAGACTTAAACTGTTTTTGAGTCACAGACCAGACTCAATTCTCAAGGGAAATAAGACTGCGCTTCCATGGCAGGGCTTCCCTTAGATGCTTCCCATGGGCACCAACTTAAGGAAGCTGCCAGTTCTCTAGACTGTGAGAATATGAAAGAGAAGAGGCCATCTCATGTTCTCACTTCCCCAGACAGATGTTCCTTAATATCTACTAAAGTTCTGAATCATGATAATCCCAAGGAACTGCCTCCATTTATGATTGGCATTTGATTTTGTCAAGTGACATGAAGCCTCAAGATAAGCATCCTGGTGTTTGGGAAATCCTGAGGACACTATGAGAATGTCACCTTGATGGTGCTGGCTGTGCTGAAAAATTACCTTGCCCTTCAGAGAGCCTTTGCCACACACTGGCCTCCTGAGTCTGTTGTGTGTCAGTATCGCTATAGCCTCCCCAGGCAGGACAATCACCCACTTGGCGAGCAAAGAACTATGGGTGCAAGATTTGTACTGGCTGGACTCAAAGTCAGGGCCACCTTGCAGGCTACTCCAGCTCTCAGGAGTAGTTGATCATGAGTGTGGGAGCATGGGGCCAACCCTGCTCTCATGAGGATGCCAGTGGCTGAGGAAAGAGGTAGCCTTCTGTGGTCACCAACGCTATCAGCCTCCTCCTTGACCAGAGGAGAGGGGTAAGGTTCCTTAAACCCCAAACTTCCAGGCCTTGGGAGGAAGGCCCTAATAGAAACAGCACCCGGATCAGGGCACAGTAGGGTTTTATCCACTCCTTATTAGTTACAGAGGTCCAGCCATCATGACAACACCCTGTCACTGTGCGCAGAGGGGGCAAACCAAGCTTTTGTTCTGACCTTTAAATCCAGCCTGGAGAAAACCTGGCATGCTCCCTTCCTACTACAGCTCACATCTGTACTTGTTTTCCTATGACACAAGTTTTGCCAAATGGTGCAAAAGATATGGCAGACCCTAAATATGTGTGTCTCTCTGGCACATAGTGGTGACGGGCAGCTGGAAGGATGTGTATACATCTTTGCCAGTCTCCCTTCAGTGAGGTCAAAGAACTGCCCAGAAGAACACAAAGCATGCTAGGATGTCAGCTGTGCCCTGGGCAGCTTCCACCCTCCATGCCAGTTCCCTGGGTCTCCCTCAAACCTCTGCTCCTGAAGGTAACCTCTACCAGAGGAAAGAGGACGTCTGTTTGCTGGTCATGCCACTTTAGTGAGCACCTATTACGGCCAATCCACTATTTATTATTTTTAATCCTCACAAAAATGGAGCAATGTAATGTTATTAACATTTCATCAATGAGAAAACATTTAGTACTTAGTTGAAAAATCACTCAGTGAAGTGGCTGAGGAGGATACAAATGAAGTCACACAATCATCATGTAGGCCTTGCTCTTACTTCCTGGGCCTATGTTCTTCCTTACACTAAGCCACACTGGTTGTAAGCACAAGACTACTTGCTTGCCATCCAAAATGTGGCTCGCATCCCCTTGTCCCCAGGGCTGTGGCCTGGCAACTGCCCAGCAGACGTGGAAGATGTTTTATTTCCCAGTGGAAAGAGCTGCCTGTGCGGCTGACAGGCGGCCCCTGCCGCAGCCCCTACCTCAAATGCCCAGGGGCATCTAATTGATGGCCCTGGCTTCCCTCTGTGTTACAGAAGCTAGCTGTCATTCCTTTGTGGCAAACCTCAGGAACTGTTGTTGTTAGTTCCAGGATCTTGGGAAAGGGCAGGGACTGCAGTTCTTGGTCCCAGCCAAGGATATGGAGCAAGACAGTGGACAGCCTTTGCCAGACAACATATAATTTCCTTGTATTCACTGGCGACAAGTTGAACTGGGTGGCAGCTGCCCCCACCATGCTCTGATTGCCTCTCTGGTCATCCAAGAGTCTGCCAAATGACTTCATCTCCTGGCATCTAGTGTTTCTACTCCCACTCTGCCACTCAACCTAGCCTCTGAGCCCCTCTACCAAACTTCTAGACAAGGTCCATGTTGGAAGACCACAGTACAAATAATCACTTGCCATTCCAAGAACTTCCTGACACTATCTGCAAAAACCAAAGATGAACAGCCAAACCGTTTCCCCTGCTACAGCATGGTGCTCACCAAAGACACAGGGCTGCATGCACAGGGAGATGATGAGTCTACCTTTAGGCCTCCTACACTACCAGCCTGGCTAGGTGGGTTGTGCTAACTTCAGCACTGTGCACTGTGGGGACTTAAGGAAGGATGTGGACTTTGCTGAGCAAGGAGGAAAGGAGTTTGATGCGTTTGATTTGGTTTGCAGTTTGCCCTCAGGAAATCTGAGCTGGGTTCCTGAACATACCACAGAATATGTCATCAAAACAACAGACGAAATTCTCCAGCTTAGCTGGCTGGCTGGGAAGCTGGAAGCAGACGGCAAGGAGTACTGGCCGCACTGGACAGTAGGAGACTGAGATGAGGGGCACAGGATCCAAGTGGGGAGCAAGTGCCCTCAAGTCTCTTTCTGGTTCCCCAAATCTTCTGGCTTTGGGGTTACGATCTTGGGTTCCCTCAGGGGTGACCCACCAGACAGACTAAACACATGTTTAGTGGCCAACATGTTAGGGATACTCAAACATGAGAAAAAATATTTCTGAAGAAATATAATGTTTCAAAAACATAAAAAGGCAGATAATTATTACCCTTCCTCATTTTTATAGCATAGAATCGCTTTTGACTTACATCTTGGGGAAGTCCACACACCATACTTTTCCAGTGCTTGTAGCCTCAAAGTCCTGTTCTCTCATTTTGCCTTCAGAACATATGTGCCCCAAAGTTCCCAGACCCACCAGGTATGCCTGCTTGGCACCACTACAATGAGTTTCTTTACCCAAGAGTTCTGGGCCTGTAATCTGGGAATGTAGTTTGCTTTGCAGAGTGCTTATCTTGCACAAAGGCCTGGGTTCAGTCCTTAGCACCTCATAGACCAGGCATGGTGGTCTATAGATTCTGTAACCCCAGCCTCTGGAAGGTGGAGGCAGGAGGATCAGGAGTTCAAGGCCATCTTTGGCAACACAGCAAGTTTGAGGCTGGCCTAGGTTAGCCTAGGCTAACCAACAACCAACCAAAAGAAAAAAGAGTCCTGAGTCCACACACACAACTTCCTTCTTTTCTGTCTAAATTCACAATGACCCAGGCAACAGAGTCCCACAAAACAATGTGGCCTGCTACAGTTTGGATCTTAAGTCCCCCTGCAAAGATCCATGTATTTATTAAAGGCTTGGTCTCAGGCCCGTTGTTTTGTGAGGTGGCGCAAGCTTTAAGACATGGGGCCTAAGCCGGGCGGTGGTGGCGCACATCTTTAATCCCAGCACTCGGGAGGCAGAGGCAGGC
>LOJH01000997.1:399-53244 GCA_001685095.1 Ellobius talpinus | reverse complement strand
GATGGAGATAGAGACAGAGACCCACATCAGAGCACTGGACTGAGCTCCCAAGGTATAGTTGAAGAGCAGAAGGAGGGAGAATAGGAGCAAGGAAGTCAGGACCGTGAGGGATTGATCCACCCACTCAGACAGTGTGCCTGATGTAATGGGAGCTCACCAAATCCAGCTGGACTGGGATGAACGACCGTGGGATCAAACTGGACTCTCTGAAAGTGGCTGACAATTGGGTCAGACTGAGAAGCCAATGATAATGGCACTGGGATTTGTCTCTACTGCATGTACTGGCCTTTTGAGATCCTAGCCTATTTGGATGCACACCTTCCTAAGCCTGGATGGAGTGGGGAGGGCCATGGACTTCCCACAGGGCAGGGTACCCTGTCCTCTCTTAAGACTGGAGGGGGAGGGGGAGAGAGAGAGGGAAGTGGGAGGAGGAGAGGAAGTGGAAATTTTGAATGATATTATTGATAAAGTAATAAAAAATAAAAAATAAAATTAAATTATAAAGAAAAGAAAAAAATAAAACCAATGATCAGTGTCTATCTTCAGCGGACATATGAGCAACACAAGCACACTCAATTGCTCTTGCTTACTTGGTATCCTTTCTGTTTTCTAGAAGCTAACTGTATTTGACTTTAATTTTTACTTCAGAGATTATTCCCTCTCTGCCTCCTCTGCCTAGTGCATCTTTGTTATGAGTACTCCATAGTTGGGTTTTGATATTCTTCTTCAGTTTATATTTATTTTCTAAGAATTGATATGTTCCATGATTTTGTGTGTGTGTGTGTGTGTGTGAGAGAGAGAGAGAATAATGTGCAGTTGGTGCACATTAGTGTGCCTGTGTATGTACCATACACATATTGCAAACAGAGAAGAATGTCAGGTGGCCTTCCTCTATCCCTCCAAGCCTTATTGCTTTGAGATGAGGTATTTCAATGGATTGGAAACTCACCATTTGTGTGGGAGCACTGAGCAATGAGTATCCACCTGTCTCCATTCCTCAAAACTGGAGTTGCAAGGATATGCAGCCATGCTCAAATTTTTGTATGTTTGCTGAGCATTTGAACTCAGATCCCCAAGTTTATACAGAAAGTTCTCTTACCCACTGTGCTATCTAACCAGCTTCATGTTTCATTATTTTAATCATAATTTATAAATAAATCAGTTTCCAACTTATAACAAAATTGATTAGATAACTCTAAATTTATTGCCTTTTATAAAGGGTATATAGTACTTTCAAAAATGTTAGAGGTATTAATATTCATAAGCAAATAAAATAAATTGCAAACAAAGTTGTCTTCATTAAGACAGGATTTTGATTTTTCAATATTGAAGATATTAAGGATAATGCACAATTTTAACCAGCTAAGAATATTTAAAAAGCATTGCTGGCACCTTTTTATAAAGATATCATTGCTAGAGCCATGGATGTAGGTTGCTTTCAAAGAAAATACATGCTTCACAGAGAAAAGTAAAGGCAGCCAAGAAGTGCATACTTACTAAGAGGAGAATCCCATAGGAATATGTTTCCTAGCAAAAGCATCACATTCAAGAATTTAATAAAATACTTGACAAGCTTGTCAAATTGAAAAATTTAATCAACCAATCATCTCATGGAAACCATATCCACAGAGAGACAATAGAAACCAATGATAAATGCTTAAGAAACATCCTGGAGTTTTGCAAAGATCAGTAATGGTTATGGTTTTTTGATAATCATAAGTAAACTTAGGAAAAAAGCAAAACAGGTCACCTTAGAATTTTCAGTAGTATAAATAACAGCATATTTTTAAGGCACAACAAATTTGCTTAAATGGAAACAAGACTTGAAGATGAACTTTTTGCCAAAGACTGTTTAATACTTTCTTCCAATTATACACACTATTCTTATTTAACTTTGAACCTCCCCTGCAGGATGGAGGATTTATAAATCAATTATAAATTATAAATTTTAAATTATCAATTATAAATCTTACAAAGATGTGAATTTGTAAGTCAATTTAAGAAATTCTTAGTTAGCAGGCCTATCCTCAAATTTTTGTTTCAACTAACAGAAAGTAAGGAATTTGTTTTCATATTGGCACATAAAAGAATGTTAAATGTTTTCCAAAAGCTTATAAGTTGCACTCATTTATCAGAAGTTATAAACTGTGTACTCATCTTTTATCCAAATATATATGCCAGGATTAGAAGTTGTTTTGACTTCAACTATATTAGATTATGAGAGCAATTATGAAAATGAACTGATCAATCAAGTTATTGCACCCATCAGGACATTTTCCCACTGTAGGCATTATAATTATGGCTAGATTATAGACAGGGCTAAAGCCACACTGGTTTGGATCACGGAGTACTTGAGGACTCCTTCATGGACTTGCCCTAGGATGGTATGCCTTCACTACTACTGCAATGGTTATTGTGTTTTGGACAAAGAAGTCAGATAGATGAGGAATCAGTCTTCTAGACCCTTCACTCTATGAAGCATAGACAAAAAATACTGATATTGCTATAATTCTGAAAAATGTATTTGTTTATAAAGAAACCATAATAGTTTTTTAAAATAGTTACTTCCTGAAGAAAACTAAAGCAGAGCTCTAACTTGAAAGTGTTTCTAGTTTTCAAATTATTTTAGAAGATAAAAATATAGCTTTCTAGTAGAGCTTTGTCAATAAACACAAACTAACTTTTCCTCCTAATCTCTCCAATCCCCGTAGAAACAGATGCATCAAAAATAAATAAATAAAAACAAAAGGATAAGCAGGAATCAGAGAGTAAGTTAAATAAAGAGCATGAACTCATGGCTATAGTTGGTGGACTAAAAGACAAAACGGTTTAGTAAATCATTGAGCGAATCAGGAAATATGAATGAACTCCTAAGCCTCTATCCCAGAAGGAAGTTGAACAGTCTGTGTGACAAACAGTGGCAGGAGGATGGGGTGTGTGAGAATCCACCAGATACACAATGATTTTTTTTTTGTAGCTGCAAAACAAAATCTTTGAGTAACCACGTGAAAGTTAAGATGGAGACCTGGGAAACTGGATTATAATTCTTGAATCAATCTGCTCATGAAGTTTGAATTTGTGGTCTTCCTATGTCGGCCAACCCAGATAACTCCTCTTGTTCCTTGGGGAGCTACATTTGCTACAAAAGGTTATGGTGAACCCAGGAACAAGGCGGAGTTTTAAATAGAAATGAAAAACATTTGTATAATACAACACAGTGTCCTGCTAACCACAGCGAAGTCTAAGTTCATGCAGCAACTTATTATCAAGTAAGGTTGGAAATATGTTCTGTAGGAAAACACATTTTCTTTCTACATAATTGTAATGAGTGAAGATAAGCTTGTGCTAAAGTGTCATTTACCTAGATACAATAGACCATTCCATAGTCAAAGTATTGCATTTTAGTTTTATTGTTAATGAACTCATACATCATCTTGATGATTTTCACATTACTTATTTGCCGTTGTTGAGATAAGGTTTTGATAAGTCATTCATTTGGCCTCAAGATTCTTATATAGCCAAAGCTGGATTGAAGTGTGCTGCAGTCCTCTTACTGATCTCACATCATGTCTAGCTTGATTTTTATATTTTACTTTTAAGCAGTTGGATTAACTTTAAAATACAACAGAAACACTCATCCCCAGTCTGTGCAGACAATTCCTTCAGAAAACTCTCTCTTCTATTCCTAAAGACTATTCGAACATGATAATAAATACTTATCTAGTAGCCCTTGGGGAGTGGGACTTTTAATAAATATCCTTTGCCACCACTTCCAGTTACATAGGAAAGCTTGGAGAAGGTTAGTGTTGTAACATTCAAAGGAAATCACTAGTGATGAAAATAATTTTTAAATAATAAAACTAGGGCAGGAAACATGTTAAACACAGATATTAAAATAATGCACTGCTTTTAGACACACAGTTCATGTTAGCTTTTCATTTTATAAATAGAACTGACATGGGATTACAAAGCCACAGTAGAAGTTTCGGATTGTGGGCCATTCTGTATCCCAACCCTCCTATGGGTACAGGAATCTATACAACCTAATGTGAAGATTCTCTAGCGATGCACCCTGAGAACAACTGTACATCAAACTGATAAATTCCCAGGGAGGCCTGGATCCTACCCAAGAGCATTGCTCAATGTCACTTCTCTGGTTTGATAACTGTTGTTGAGTCATGTGCAGTATGATAATTGAAAGAAGCTGAGGAGTGGCTCCACAGGGGCTTTTTGTACAGTGCAATTTTTACAACTTCTTTGTGAATCTGAAAGTTAGTTCATCATACAAACAGAGACTCAGTGTGGTCTCTTTTCTGCAAGTTATGAACAGAAGAAAGGAAGAGAGGTTTCTTTTAGAGGTCACAGGGAAAGAATCCACGGTGGAGATCAATGTTGTAAAGAATAATAATGCGTTTCTGCAGTTGACAAATGATCCTGAGTGAGCTTTAAAGCAAGTGCACCTGGTGCCTCCAGATGCTAGTTTTGTGTGTGACACTGTGCCAGGACCTCTTACCTGTTTTCACTGTTTGCCAGCCCAGGGAGAAGGGGCTGCGAGCCTGAAGGTTGTAGGAGGAGATGGGACTGTGGTTGTCAGTTGCTGGACTCCATGAGAGAGTGGCTGTGCTTTCTGTTATTTCCTCCACGATGACCACCCCAGGTGGGCCTGGGGGACCTATAGGAAAAGCAGTGGATACAGCTAAGCACCGATCATTATAATCAACCACAAGACATTGTATTCCCAATGTGGTTCTCATAAAATGATGTGATCATCTTAATGAAATACATACTTAGTAATGAAAACAGACAGCAGAAACTGATGGGATACAAGTTATTTTCTAGAATTTCTGTGGGGAACTTAATTATGTATTATATTTTTTCTGACACTTTGTGCCTGGAGGCAACTTTCAACTAGCATTATATTTTATAGGAAAAGGAAAAATAATCAGAAGCAGACACAAAGCTATGAATGTCAATATGAACTGTGGCTGCTAAAATCAATCACAGATAACAGGCAGAGGCAGAAACAGGCAGGCAATAATACTTCAGGAACAGACACAATGCCATTTATACTAAAGGGCTATAGGTGGATGGAGTTATATTACAGCTCAGAAACCTTAAGTATGCAAATCATGTAATGTACTATATTGAACAACTCAGATTCTGGTCAAGAGGATGCAGAGTATTCTGAAACAGCTGTACTGCAGGGAAGGAAGGCAAGGACATCCACCTAGAGTGTAGTACAGGCAATGCTCTGTGGAAATTCAAAGGTGACTCTTATTAAGTCGTTTTAGAATTGGTGCAGTGGAATAGCAGTGATTCACAGAAGAATAGTTTTCTCTGTCTTTAAGGGATAGTAGAAGGCAGAGACAACTGGTCCACCTCCATGTAGCTTTTGTTTTCAAGATAGGATTTGAGGAGAAATGTCCCATTAGTTAATTATGATAAAACACCAATTTTAAGGGCATTAAAATGTATATCTATTTAAAATTTTGTGACTAAAGGAAATACCAATTTTCATGTTGTCATATTCATGTTCCATAATGTAAATTATGCAAGTTGTAGAATTGCTTCTATATGAAGACTATATATAAGGAGATATTTTAAGTGACTAATCTATGGATTGATAAGTAAATGGCATATTACTTGCTGCATTTGATGATTATGATATTTAAGAAATAATGGAATGGTGAGCCGGGACATTTTAAAACCTTGACAAGAAAATGACACTTTTGGGAGACAGAAGATGAATATTTTTGTTTTCACTGAACAGGTCACCAAATACTAAGGACTGGAAATTAGAGACCGTTCCAACATCAAGGTGATAGAATTGGGATTTTGAATAAAGGAGACAAAGGAAAGCCTTGAGAAGTGGCAATTTTTCCTCTAAGTGAAGTGGTGGAAGAAACAGTAAAATAATAAAACACAGACTGGCTTTGAAATAACAAGGGGAGAAGGCACAAGAGCTCCTTCTAGAAGGCTGTCATTGTTTTCTTTATGGAAGAATCTAAGTCCTCCAAAGGGAGGCTGGGTGTGTGTGAAAGTGAGCTTACGGGCAGGGGGGCATCAAGGAAGGCTTTGAGTAGAAATGTAATAGAAGAATGTGAGAGAGAATACAGAAACACAGCAATGGTTTTCCTCCAGGCTTAGTTGGATCGAATCATTGGGAAGGAGAAGGTGAACAAATAAGCATGCTTTGAATATCCAGGACAAGGCCTAGGAAAGCAGTCAGAAGCATGGGTGCAAGGTGAGAGCTCTGGATATGTGTTACTACTGCTTGTCACAAAAAAACATGCAGAGTGTGGGCAACTTGGGGTTCAGGTGAAATCAGGAAGGGGTTAACAGCTTAGAAAAATAGAGGAGTTAAAAACATGGACTATTACAAGAAGACGACTCAGGAGTGGAATTTGTATTGTGAGGGGCAATTGACAGAATTTGTGACTTATTTTTGTGAAGGTGAGATAGTTTTGAGTGAAAAAAATGGTGTGCAGGAGTAAAGGGAAGAATATAATTATTAGTGGGGACAGTTCTAGGACTGTGCAAGAGTCTGCTAATGTAGCAGAAATATCTATGTTTACGTCAGCAAAGGTAGATAAGGGCATGATAAGGAAGAGAAAGGAGAGGGATGCAGATGTGGAAGAATGCATCTGAGAAGATGTTTGACTGTAGAGACAGGAGCACAGGGAAGCATCTGTAAGAACAAAATAATTATGTAAATAACTTGATTTCTATGTGATTACTACAATCATGCCAGTAGCTACCATACCCTCACCACCTTATAATATATGAAGGGGACATACTATATGTTTCCTAGACATTAATTATTAGTTTACTATTTCACAGAGGGGATGGAGGAACCTGAAAGAGACTATTCATTTGATAATTATTCAGACCATATGTTTGGTTTTATTCTAGGACAGGGAATCTGAGCATCCATTCTAATGAAAGAAATTACTTGCCATAGTCACTGTACTAATAAATAGCCCAGCTGAGATTTAAATATGGATTTGAGGGCAAAATCTGATTTTGGAAAGTAGCAAGGACTACTCAGACCTTTCTTTAACTATTAATATGGAAAACAGTTTCCAGTGAAGGAAGGAAAAAGAAAGTGTGTTTTACAGAAAAGTGCAGGTGAAGTATGCAGTAAAGACAGGTGCCTTTCCTTCTTTGAACTTGAGTTGTCCCATGGCCATTGGACTCTATCAATAAGAGTAAAAGTGTCTAACACTGTTTGACTCTTGAGATGAGGTCATTAAAAGCTTTTGATATCCATCCACCCTTCTTCAGTGCTGGTTAGGGCTTAAGTTAGGGGACAGTTTTCAAGTCAAACTATATTGAGGCTACCGTAATGCCAGGAATTCCAAAGACATTTTGACAGAGGCATGAGGAGACAGAAATATTCAGTTTGTTCTCAGCTCTCCCGTGCACCCCAATCCTGGGGCCAGACACGGTAGACAGCCTTCAAAGACCTCCAGCTTCCATTGGCTTGTGTGTGAGGAAACCTTAGGATGACTCGGCTGTGCCTGTCATCTGCTCAAGTCCTTGGAGAGTGTGATTCACATATCTTCAAACAGACGAAATTTGGGGACAACAATGGCTAATAGGAACAGGCTTCAAAATAGTTTATTGTTGTGAGTTTGTTTAAAGAAACTTTGGGGTAGAGACCCTCAAATATTTTTCAAAAAGTTGAGAAGTTTTGGTGATGTGTTTGTTTATATAAGAAATCGTGGTCAAAATTTATTTTTTATCTCTTCTATAGTAAACCATTTATTCTGCTGTATTTTTAGCATTCTATTTATTTGTCTCTTCAAGGGACATTTGCAACTGCTTACTTGCAAGACCAAGGTCATATGGGGAAATGAGTTTCTGTTAAATAAGTGATTTTCCCTTCTGAGTACTAAAATTCTAGGAAGATGTTTAGTATATCTTAAGACTATAACTAATAATCACTCAATATTTTCTAATGATTCAACCGGAAAAATAATTTACTCTTCAAAATATATACCATGATAAATCTTCATAAGCTTTCAAGAACTTTTCTCTATTTGCATTTGTTTCCCCAAAATACGTTTTGTAGCAAAATAGTCAGTAGCAAAGATTTATGAAGCCAGTGTAATGTCTATGCTGTCTATTCATTTATAATTGCAAACCATCATAAACAAATGACTGTTTGATAGTCATGAAATATTCAAATTATAACTCCTTATGATAAAATGTTAGACAGCCATTATTAATCTATTACTAAAGTCTATTTAACAGCACAGTCTTCATGGAGCTAAATAAAGTACATTGAAAAATTATATGTAACTACAAATGAGTTAATAGTAATTTGTCAAATATGTAGAAGAAAATACCAGAAAGAAATGCATTGACTTATCACTTGTAAGTGGGAAATCACCTTATTTAAGATTTATTCTTTATGCATATTTCTACTTTTAAAAGGACTTATTTTTGTTTTATGCATATGAGTGTTCACCTACATGTATGTATGTGCACTGTTGGGAGATCAGAGAAGGCGTTGAATCCTTTGAAACTGGAATCACAAATGGTTGTTAACCAACATGTAGGTGCTCGGAACTGAACCTGGTCCTCTGGGAGAACAAGCAGTTCCCTAAGCACTAAGCCAGCTCTTCCCTTCTTGTCAGTCCTCAGTATAAGTGAGTGCTACTTCTCAAATGATTTTCAGATTACTCTTTAGAGCAGTGGTTCTCAACCTGTGTTTCATGACCTCTCTGAGGTCACCTAGGACCACCAGAAAACAAAGAAATTTACACTGTGGTTCATAACAGTAGTAAAATTACAAAAATAATTTTGTGGTTGGGGTTCACCATAATGTGATGAACTATAGTAAAGGATGGCAGTGTTAGGAAGATAGTGAGGACAGTGAGAGCCACTACTCTAGAGGAAGTTACATACCTGCTGCTGTAAGGATAACCTGCTTAACAAAGAAACATCCACTGAGTGCCAGTGCATTTGCTGGGTAAGACAAGATTAGTGATAAGTACTCAGTGTGTTAAAATGAGGTGGCAGAGGTAAACTTTTCACACAGACATACCGGCAGCGACCGCCACTTCTAAGTGTGTCAGGAATGCAAATGATAAGTGTTACTTCATTGGCTGCAATCATTTTTCTGAAATTTATACTCATATGAACAGCCAGATTGGTACTGGACATCTATTAGGCCCTCAGCAAATGTTTGTGACAGAGAAGATGAAGGACAGAAAAGTGGAAGGACTGTAAAAGAATGGAAGGTTGGAGGAAGCCTTGTTCTGAGTTTGCAATGCTGCGTAATGAAATAAACAAATGTTTTAAAACATCATCATTATGCTGCACAGGAAACATATGTGATGTTTTCTTTTTAAAAGCATATTTGCATTAATGACTATTTAGTCAGGGTTAAAATGGCAAGAGAAAGGCAGAATAGCTACCAAATGGGGGGACAAATGATTTCACAGTAAGCCATGTTAGAAACTTGGAGCATTGTAACCTATGAAAAATAATTTTTCTAAATCCTTATAAATATGAAAGATTTCTTATGAATATATTACTGCAATGCTACTCTAAATAACTGGTGGTGTTATTTCCTTCTTAAGAGAAATTAGACATAATTTTCAGCTCTAATAAAGGTGAAAACAATTTACTGTTATTATGTTAGTATTGGCTTATCAGTGCTGTATTCGTAAAGAAAATATTTTTAGACAATATATGCTGACTACCAGCTCAGTTAGCTTCCTCTTTATATTTAGGGAGTGAATTCATTAGCATATTAATGTATCAACTATTTTTGTTTTTAAACTTAGCTCCTAATGGCCCCATTTTCTTCTAGCTCTTATTTTTCTAAAAATCAACCCAGGTAGCAAACATTTTTTAAAAGACTTTTGCATCTGTTCACAGAAAGCATCTTTGAAAACAGATTATTGAAAGAAAAATGCCTCAGCACCAAGGGATTTGTGACAGTGGCTAGTGTCTACATATGAGAAAGCCACCACTTACTTTGTCGGAATCTCAGGACATTTTATAAGGACCAGTAGGGATCAATGCCTGGAAATCATTGGCAGGTACTTTTCTGTTTTATGTCCTCATGCTGAGGAGTCCCTAACAAACAAGAAGCAGAAGCCAAGTGCTGCTTTCTCAGTGCTTCCTCCTTTAGGTTCATGAGAACTATTATCAGGGGAGCAGCTGAGGACATTCTCACTCCTATTGCTCACGTAACAATTTCCCTTTCTTTTCTCTTCTTTCTTTCATCCTTCCTTTCTTTCCTTTCCTCCCTCCTTCCCTCCCTCCATTCCTCCCTCTCTCCCTCCTTCCTTCCTTCCTTCCTTTCTTTCTCAATTGCAAAGCATTGTTGTCATGCAATATATTCTGATCATGCTTCAGAGACTCTCAGGCCTCCATAGAGTCAACCCAGTGCTGAGAGCACTGTTGATCTGATCTCCAACCCGTAACGAAGAAGCTACCTGAAATTGGTACTTTCTAACAACAAAACAAGTCTTTTCTGAAGGAGCTGTTGACTCTACAAGCAGGAAAGGCTCTGTCGCCTTATAACCGCCAAAGCTTATTATTCTGCTAGTAACCTGAAACAAGAACCCACCACTGCAGACACTAATTACGCAGCATTGCAGAGCCTGGAACTTTTAAATAACTGGAGTCATCCAGTTCAAGTCAATTATTTCTCTTATCAGCAAGTTATACCTTGAATGGGAAACTTTTCCCTCCTCCTGCCACCGAAACACTCCAATGCTCTTTTAGTGGGGTGGCACACGCATGGAGGATGGACAAGGTTCAGGACAGCCAGTCAAGTTAGTCAGGTGGTGACACTGGGGTCACAGTCAGTTGGGTTAGACTGATTCCTTGTGGTATTCCTGCCCACCCTTCTGCCAGTCTCGGGCAGAAGTTGGGGAGCAGGCTATAGAATTGCTTTCTGTCTATGGCTTCACAGAGATGACCGAGGAGCCCTCCTCCTCTAGGGGACAGTTGACACTATACCAAGTAGCTCTCTAGAACTCTCTGACTCATCACAAGCTCTGCCTGTAAAGCATTATTTTTATATAATAAAGTAATTAATTTTATTTTTATTTTTTGTGTGTGGCAAGACTATTCTGATCTTTTTCTTTACTCACAGAGAAAAGTTAAGAGGGAAAACTAAAGTTTCTAGGACTCCAATTATCTTATTTTTAAATTCTTTAAAATTTAAAGTGAAAATCTGATACAAATATGCCACGGTATTCCAAATGACTTCTTTTTTGACAGTTTCATCTATACATATAATATGCTTTCATCATATTCCCCTCCAGACTAGAACTATGTTCTTGTTGGGGGAGACTGCTTGTTCATTTCCCAGCTGCCCATACTCCCTAAATGATCACATAGAAACTATATTGTTTAAATCACTGCTAGGCCAATTACTTAAGAGTATTGCTAGCTAACTCTTATATTTTAAATTAACCCATTTCTATTAACCTGTGTATTGCCACATGGCTGTGGCTTACCGGCAAGGTTCCAGCATATCTGTCTCTGGCAGAGGCTATATGGCTTCGCCCTACTTTGCCTTCTTTCTCCCAGAATTCAGTTTAGTTTTCTCCACCTAGGTTTACTCTGTCCTATCACAGGCCAAGGCAGCTTCTTTATTCATTAACCAATAAAAGCAACANTTAAATTAACCCATTTCTATTAACCTGTGTATTGCCACATGGCTGTGGCTTACCGGCAAGGTTCCAGCATATCTGTCTCTGGCAGAGGCTATATGGCTTCGCCCTACTTTGCCTTCTTTCTCCCAGAATTCAGTTTAGTTTTCTCCACCTAGGTTTACTCTGTCCTATCACAGGCCAAGGCAGCTTCTTTATTCATTAACCAATAAAAGCAACACATATACAGAAGGACTTCCCACATCATGTTCTCATTTCTCTTAGTTCTATAATCAGGTCTATAAATAAGAGTGTCACATCTACTGAACACACACAGCTGAACTGTAGATGGAGGAAAGTGGGTGTGGCCATTACTCACAGAAAGGAAGTCCTACATATGTCCTTCAAACACAGAATAAAGATCAGGCTCAGCTACTACCTGTGGACTAGGTTAGTATGAATAAATAAACCCAAGAACTCTATAGACAACATTTTTATCTTCATCATGTTACTTACTTCTCTACAAAGAACCATCACAACAAAGGAGTATTTTCTATAGACTCAACTGAAAATAAACAATGATAAAAATTTTCAATAAAACATATATGTATATATGTGCATATCTGTATATATGTATGTATGTATGTATAATGTGTGTGTGTGTGTGTGTGTGTGTGTTGGTACTATTACTGTAGCTCAGACTGGCCTGGGAATTATTTTCTATAGACTCAAATGAACACAAACATTAATAAAACTTTGAAGAAAATATATTTGTGTATATGTATATGCATATGCAAATGTGTAGGTATGTATGTGTAGTGTGTGTGTGTGTATGTATGTGTCTGGTTGGTACTATTACTGTAGTTCAGACTGGCCTGGACCTCACAGGAGTCCTCCTGCCTCAGCCTTATCATGGTTGGTATCACAGGTATGAGCTATCATGTCTAGGATCAAAAATAATATTTAGTCAACAATATGATATATTTTTATAGCATGGTATATGTTAATATGTACTAACAAATGTTAATAAGTGATTGCTGAGATTTTCACCTCTACACTAACAAAGAAAAGGCCTCAAACTCACAGAGATCTACCTGCCTCTTCCTCTCTGAGTGCTGGGATTACAGGCATACACCACTGTTGCAATTTTTTAAAGATGATTTATTTATTTAATGTACATTTGGGTTTTGAATGTATGTATGTCCATGTGAGGGTGTCAGATACTTTAGAACTGGACTGACAGACAGTTGTGAACTGCCATGTGGGTGCTGAGAATTGAACCTGGGTTCTTTGAAAGAACAACCAGTGCTCTTAATCACTTGAGCCATCTCTCTAGTATCTAAGTGTTTATTCTAATACAGGAAAGTGATATGATGTGGACATGCTGGGCTGGCCAAATTCAACTTCCTGCAGCACTGTGATGAGCCTTCTTTTTGCCTTTATTAGATATTTGCTGCCACTAATATCCATCACAAAGAGGGAGGATGTCTTAGGTTGTTTACTATTTACTCTCCTAATTGAGTTGAGTCTTTTCTAATGTGTTCAGTCTCAGGAGAGTAACTAACTGATTTTTTAGCAGGGTTAGTCAAGGATGGAAAGGAGAAATTAGTAGTTACAATGAATTTTTGAAAAGTAATTTTGGTAAATCTCAGCATTTATTCATATCTATCTATTAACTGACAATTTTCTATCATCCATCTTTTATCTATCATCTACCTATTTATATCTACCAATTATTTATCTATTATCTATATCTATTATTATCTACCTATTTATGTTTCTGTCCATCTCTCCTCTATTATCTATCATCTATCAATCTATCATTTATCTTCAATCAATCTATTTATGTATCAATTATCTATCAATCAATCTATATTTATTTAATCTATCATAAACATCTTGATCATTTATCTCTTTACCTAGTTTATCATATATATTACCCAGTTCATCTGTTTTGAAATTATTGCCTCTCCTCAATCTTCCTTCTTTTTAGGGGGTGGGGAGTTTGAAACAGGGTTTCTCTGTAGCTTTAGAGTCTGTCCTGGAACTTGCTCTGTTCCAGGCTGGCCTTGAGCTCACACAGATTGCCTGCCTCTGTCTCTCGAGTGCTGAGATTAAAAAGCATGCACCACCACAGCCCAGCCCTCAATTTGCCCTTTTAAAGGCTACGTAGACTTTACAGTCAACACAATGTTCACATTTCATCTCCTTAAAGGCTTCGCTGACTACTCTGTCTGGGAAAAGCCACTGTGTTCTCATGTACTTTTTACTCAGTGTTGAAATCACAAATAGAAACAATGAAAATCATGGTTGTTATAATAATGGTTGCTTCCCCCTTTGGAGTTTACAAACAGGGTTTTGAAATTACACATGTAGTATTTTTTATATTATATTTCCAGTGTTAAGATACTACTTAAAACATTATACTAAGTTTTATGAATGAATGAATATTTAGGAGCAAACAATTTTAGAAACAGTTTTTGACTTAGTATTTGAACACTTTCACTTTTGACCAATCAACATACGAAAAAACCCCTTATTTTACAAAACTCATTGCAGCATTCTGAAAAAGGACTAAATACGAATATTTAAAACTAGAAGTCTCATTGCATCACTTTCTCACCCTGGTTTAATGATGCTAGTTAGATATTAGATACCTGCCTGTCAAAGATGTGTTTCAAACTTTGGTAAACAGTGAAATTTGTGGCGTTACTGTAAAAGCAGTATAGATTTTTCTGAGTTTTTTTAAGCCATGGAATTTCCAGGTTTGCAATTAGAGTTTAAGAATTTCCATTTGTATATGATGCCTAGGAAAACCCTATATATACTGTATTTCAAGAAAAATGATCTAAATTGAGTCAGGCAAAGAATCAGAAGATCCTATCTTGTACAAAACTTTTTTCTGTGAAAGCTTTGGAGACCTATGCAAATTTCTGAACTTTGGTGTTTATTAATTTCCTGATATTGCATAATACAATAGCAATTTTGATCTTATCATGAGTATTATATTATATTGCCATTAAAAACTATCATGCCAAAAATAAATAGATACAGTAGCAATGAGTGGGCCTTTTACTTCTTGGTAACTTAGACAGTATTATTTACTCTCACAATATATTTTTACTAATGAATATAATCCATACTTTTGTTTCCTAGAAAATTCCTCCAGAATGAAACACTGTCTCCAGGAAGGAAGGCTCTCAGTTGTAACCCCATTTCACTATCTTCAAGTAAACTCAACAAATTCATTGGTTTGCCAAGTGGGACTTTGGCTGAATGGTTACTTCGGTTGAATCATTACTTTTGTGGGTCATTCCTTGGTTTTCTGTGGGGAATGAGTTAATGCCTGTATTGTGTCTCTAGAAAAAAATCTCACACAACAGCAGCATCTGAGGAATCACATTAAAAAACTACTTTGAAAAATAAACAAGAACATGTAATGTCAATAGCAGATTCTATAATATATTGTAAGAGACTTATAGTTTCACAATGGATCATCATCATCATCACCCTCATCATAATTATCACCTTTATTATTCTAACTGAATAGCTATTGCATGCCTACTTATAAAGTAGAAGGTATTGCACTAAGTTTTATCTCCCTCTCTCTAAATCTTCCTCAGTAAACTTTGTGCTGCCAACCCCTTTCACAAATGAAACACCCAGCCTCAGAAAGTAGAGGTAGCAGCTAAGCTTTTGATTTTCCAAAATCCGGTCTGCAGTTTGATTTTGATTCTTATTTGAAGATGTTATCCCAGTTTCAACTCCGTATTATCTACCATTGTGTGACATGCTCTGTATGATTTCATATTGACAGAACATGTACACCTTAGAAGATTCTTTTTAATGTTTTGATGGGGCAGTGAGGAGGCAGACAGTTTTGTTTTTGTTACTGGAGAGTGGGTTTAAAGATGAAAAGTACTATATGCCTGACTAGACCTGCCCCAGTGTGGTCTAGGGAAGGTGTTCTTACTCCCAACTCTTATTACATGAGTTGTCCTGACTATATGTCCTCAGTCTTGACAAACTCATCTGTCACTGGTACTCATAGATTCAGAAATACATGTTTAAATCAATCAGATCATGACAATTTATAGTGATAGGTGTTGGTTCAAGAGGGAAAACCTGTCCTAAGCTGATTTACTTAGATACGTGGATAGAGCAGTATAGACCCCATTTGGAAGTGTGGCCCGTTTCTCCTTGTATATGTGTGCAACAAAGGATTTAGTCTCTGTCATTCCTGGAAGCCAATTCATGTCCTTAGGAATCAGCTTTGCAGGAAGGCTAACAAAGTAGAGAGGTGAAAACAATTTGGGTCCTTGCAGGAAAAGCTGACACTCTAGATATGACAATTAAAAGCTTGTTTTAACCTCCTGCCCTAGAGCAGATAGATTTCATAACTTTTAAACCAACAATTGGAATAAAGTTTAATATTGCTTGCTACAGAGTATCCTTCATATACAGGATAGCTGAGAACGCTCCTTGTTTATAAAAGATAGAAGCTAGAATCATTCCTCATCTTTGAGAAGACTGGTTATACTAACATAAACAACCTGAAAAGGGAATCACCAAAAATATCTAATTACTGCAAATAAACATTTTGGAATTGAAATAAACATTTTGGAATTGAAAAATGACAAACCAGTTGGGAAAACTGACAGAACAGCTGGCCAACTAGAAGTAAACAACCATTTAGATGAAAGCAAAATGCAATGAAGTCATTAAAATGGTTTAAAAATATATCACTTTTGGATAGAGACTTCAGACTCTCTAAATAGATAATGTTATAATCAATGTAGATTTATGGCCACAAATTTCAACAAACTATTGAAAATGTATTTTTTTACACCAAAGATAAAAGAAAAGTATGTCACAAATACTTAACTCAATACTGTGTTTCTTGTTGAACTCATTGAAAAACTGACCCTGAAAAAATTTAAGGAAATACTATATAAAAAAATAAAATGCCACCCCCGATACTTTCGAAAGGAGAAGGTTTAGTAGACATCTTAGTGTGAGGTTCCTGAGTATGCCCTGCCTTTTGCCAGCAATAGACCTGCAGTAAACTTGGCATCGATGAATAAAGAAAGGAGTATGGATTCTATAAAGAGGTAAAAAGGAAGATTGGAGTTGAATAGCTTTACTGCCGGGACAACACGTTTGTACTTAATGACTCTGGAAATGGAGAAATAGTAAAGGTCCCTGAACTGGAGCTGACTGAACGCAGTAGAACTTACTAGGAAAATTAAGAGCTAGAAGGGTCCATTCTAAAATTTCATAATTGGAGACTTTGGGAGAACAATTGTAGAACCAGAAAGTAATTTGGGAGGGGATTTTGGAAAGGCTTTATTTTTCTTTCCATTTTATACAGTTTTAACTGAAATGGGAATTCACTGTTAATTCTGAAGTGGAAGCAGGGTAAGATGGAAGATGAGAGCCAGTAGAGTCTTGGAGAAGCTTGAGGAGAGGCATCGTGAAGACTGATCAGGGATCAGTCTGGGTTAGTTGATGTTGAGTATCATCGAGAGCCAGTCAAGTGAAAAAGCAAATGATGCTTTAGGGACTCCCACCAGTGCATGTGGTTCTTCCTCACTAATGCTTACTTGTGGTGAGAAACAGAAATGGTGGGGGTTTAGCAGTTGACATAAATAGGTCAAGGAATTCAGGGTTTTCATGTAGGAATTAATTTTGGCATAGCTGGTACCTATTAACTCAGTCAACATGGGGAGACATCCAATTCAGTACATTAAATAAATTGTCTGAGGTATCATGTCTCTGTTAGCAGGGCAATACCTGGCAATTTGGACCCAGCATAAAACCCTGTAACTGAAATGAGGGCAGGATAAATGAGATGCTGTTTCCTAGCTATCTGTGATATCAACAACTAGGTCAGAAATTCCTCACTTGGACATAAAATCTCAGAGCACATGTAGCCTTTTGTTTTGCTTCTTTGTTAAATTTCTTTCCCACATAATCTATGTAGCCAGCCTAGAGACCATTCGTTGCTATTTTTATTTGGTTTTAAATACTGCATTGATATTTCTTGAGAGAATGTGCTATAAAGGTTGGGGAACTATGAGAGGTAGGGGAGAGCAAATAAAAATATTCCAAGAGCTTCACAGAGACGGGAGTTCCAGGCTACAAAATGAATTGCTGAAGGTTTTTTTCCCCATCACTTCTGAGTTTTTCTGTAACTGCTTTAGTGACAGGTTCTAGGACATAGTGACCATTATTAAAAGTCCGTAGTAACTACATGCTCAATTCCTGTCATAGTCTATCCATTCTTATTTATCTGGACCCTACTTTTTTTTCCTCTAGGGAAGAGAACTTCATTGCTCATCTTTTTAGACATTGAGTAATTGGTCAGCAATTTTAAGAAAACGTTCCCTGTGTTCTCGACTCTGGGAATAAGATACTAGAATAAAATGGCTTCTAACATTTCCCACTTTACTTTCTGGATAAGAAAAGAAAGGCAAGAAGTGAATGAGTGAAATAGGTAGATAGCAATAAACGCAATGAGGAAAGTCCAATCATACGACAATCATTGCAGAAGGAACATCTAGCTCAGAAACACAACAACAAATGATGAGTCAGCCAGCTATGTCAATTCTGTGAGTAAGCGTGTTTAGGTTGATAACCACTTGTGGTGTATTGTTGAAGCGTGGGTGAGTATGGCATGCTGGAGGAGAAGGCTCCTGTGGTTGGATGGGAAGGAGAGGTGATAACAGTGGGAAGGTCATCTGGTGTGAAAGCAGAGGGATTTGAAGACATGAGAAGGATTTAATACTTTCCAAATGCAGCTTGGAAGGTGCTGGATCACATAGGAGGAAAGTCAAAGGAAAGAAGCTGAAAATTTTAGGGCCAACACTTTGATGGAAGTTCTCTGACGATACAGAAAACTATTTTGGGGTGAGGCTTTGTATATTTCACTAAAACACATAGATTGTTTTGCAATAGACTTTGGTAACACTTATTAATTTTGGTGATTAACAAATGGCTCAACAAGTGCTCTTGTTGCTCAGCATATGTTGATACGGTGTCCATGCTGGGACTGCCTCCAGGAAACTGGTGCCTACTGCTCTCCTGCAAGCCTTTGCCAATATGGTAAGTTCTCCACGTGGAAGGGAAAGTAAAGATAAAACTACCTTCCCCCACACTAGTGTTTCCAACTAGAATTCAATAGACTTTATCCTAAGGTTAACTCTGAATATGTGACTGTGAGTCAGGTTGGGTAGAAGCATGTGCATGCACCCTGTCATTTATGGATGGACACTTATTATTTCAAGGTGCTCCATAGCATTCTTGAAAAAAATTGGTTCTGTAGTTGTTTTGCTTCCTTTTTAAAAAAAATACAAACACTTCCTGTCAATTTTCACAAAATCCAGGTGAAAGCAAGATAAATCAACAATTTCAGGCCATGGAGAATGCATAAATATTTAATGTAGTTTTACATGAATTCGAGTCATACACAACTTTTACATATACTGACATAAAGTTGCAGTCCATCCATCGAAGGTGAAGGTGATCTCTCTGAAATGGAAAATAGATATTTCAGGGTCTATTGTACACACTGTCAAGAATAATTCAAAATATTTAACTTGCTTATTTAAAATTTCAAGCAACCCAGATACTCTCTGAAAATTCATTCATTAAGCCAGTATTGCATAAATTGAGAATAGATGAATTAAAAAAAATTCCTGTAGGAAAATACCATATGCAGTGCTAAAATATGCAGGGACCCATGTTTCTGCAAAACTTTCTATAAATCTAGTGCTGCTGAGCTGTCACTGCTTGTTACGATTCTGCAATACAGATTCAGATAAAAAATAATATATAGCTATATGGTCTCTTAACTTTGTCCAATCTTACTGTTCAGTTATGAATAATTTATATATACCTCTGTGATCTATTTTGCACAAACATACCATGAGGAGAATTTGGAATTATTATTCCAAATTATAAAGTCAGGCAACATGTGTATAAAGCTGTATCTTTAATGTGACTGCAATTTGACAACATCATAGACTAAACTGCAGGGAGATTTCTCTGGTTTGTTTGTTTATTTATTTATTTATTTTGGGAAGGTGGGCATGATGGCTCATGCCTATAATCCTAACATTTGAAAGTGGAAGCTGTCTGGCCAGAAGTTCAAAATAATCCTCTATCGCATTGCAAACAAAAGGCTAATCTGAGACATGAAGTGCTATCTCAAAACCAAAACAAAAGCACAAAGAATGGTCATGTGTGTGTTTAATATACTTTGGGTATGATTGTTGCAATGCTTCTGATAGTTATTCTGGAAATCGAGATGTTCTATAAGATATATGCCTGAAACTGTGGACATGCTTCACAGAATTGAACAAAAGTTGATCAAAACGTATCTAGAATCATCAATTTCATATTTTTAATTTAGTAAATCCATCATCCCTTCAAGGACTTTATCCCCGTGCTTTTTTCCTTCTCAGGCAATGACTTACCTACAGTCGAGAAGGCACCATCTCAGTGGTTACTGATGGTGTAGCCTGTGAGAATTTTGTTATGCAAGTGTAGAATTCCACACTATGCACTTTCGTCTACAGCTCAGCATAGAGTGAAAGATGACTGCTTTCACACACGATGGCAAACCTGGGACCATTTTCATGCCACCATTAACTCATCTGCAGGGTGGAGATGGTTAGCTCCTGCAGCAGCACTGGGATAGAGCAGTACTGTAGTTGGTTAACTTGGAGCAGATGTGTCCTTTAATGGATGGATAGCACAAGCCTGTAACGTGGACTACCTTGTTCAGTGGGTGTGTGATGGATGCTGTTCATTAGCTTGACTTATCATTCTGTGAGCCAAGTCTTGAGACAAATACCTAACCTCTGATTTACTGATCCATGTAGATTAGCTGATAAAATGCCTTTGCAAGAATGATTAGATATTTTAAATGAAGTTTAGTAATAACAGTCTTATTTCTTGTGATGACATAAAAGAAATAATTATGGGAAGCAATAGCCTCCTGAACAAAACCTGTAATTAAATCAGACTTGTTCCCTGCCATCACTTGTTTTCTGTGATTAATGATTACATAACCAAATCAGACAGGTAAGTAAGCTGACACTTGGGTAGAGATGATTAACTCAGGCAATTTGTTAAAGCTGTCCTTCCATCAATATTTTGTACTTTTGACCTAGACTGTTTTGAAGTAATAAACTTAGTTTTTGGGGAATCAAAATCGTTCATACTACTTGATTTCAATGCTTAAACCCTATCTATTTTAAAAGATTATTTTATTTTATAATGACTTTAATTTTATTTATTTTACAATAAAACTTTAGTTTTATTGTCAGTATTTTCAAAGGGCTCCTACTCTTCTGTTTGCTTTGCATTTCAGTACAGGATCTCAGTAATTTACCAGTCTGGTTTTGATCTCAAAATGCTTCTGCTTCAGCCTCCATAGTGCTGGGTCAGTGATGTGAGTCACCGTGACCGCCCACTAAGCTGGAGGCATGGTCATATATGTACCTATATAAGCATCTATGGAATCAATATTTATATGTATCAAACATTGAACAGTATGATTTAAGTCAATACCATGCAAGACGTGGATACTCATCCAAAATTCACTTCTGGATGAAAACACTGGTGATGTGCACCAAGATGAAGGCTGTGCTGCTGGAACTACGAGTTTTTAGCTTGTTGCTTTGTTCTCTCATCTAATTCTATATGAAATATATTTCATACATTTAAACTCTCCTTACTCAGTCCTATCTTCAATTTTTTTAAAATGTTTTGTTCCTATGCATGTCTGTATGTCTACCTAGTGTGTGTGGGTGCTTGTGGAGGTGAGTGAGGCTGCCAGATCCCCTGGATTCTGAGATCAGGCCATCATAAATTACAGGGAGTGGGTTCAGTGAACCAGACTCGGTCCTTCAGAAGAGCAGCAGACACTCTTCAGCACAGAGCCAGCTCTCCAGCCAATCCGCAGGGGGCTTTTGTATGTGACTTTGAGGTGCTTTAGTGAGGCCAGGAGGCAGTCAAAATGCTCTGACCACCTTCAGAGTGCATCCTCACACCTTCATTGAGCTTGTAGAGGAAAGCTGCTGATGTTATTGGGTATTTCAGTCAGTGTAGGAAGAGCTAGGGTCACCTGGTGAGAAAATGTAGATCACTGTTCTGATTATACACAGCGTGAAGATCTCTCCTTATCCTTGAAGACGACTGTAAGAATTCCACTTTCTTTACGACAGAGCAGCAGTCACTGAGAAGTGTACTACCTTCTGAAATATCATCCCTACCCCTTTAAAAATGGTTGTTTTTTATATATGGTGGGTTGGGGGGCTGTTCTCTTGATTTAGAGGATGGTACCCAGGGCACCAGGCTTCAGTGACTACTGCTGTCACCATGGAGTCATCTTGCCATCCCTCCTCCTTTCTCACTTTTCATTTTTCTTTCCTTGTTTCCCATTGTTTTGTGTTTGTTTTTGTTTAAATGAAGAAACATTAGTCAGCTTCTTCATGTCAGGACTGTCCAGCTTGTCTCAGAATGAGACAGAATTTTGATATGGATCTTTTCCTAATTTGATATTGTATCAGCTGGGTGAAAGGATAGCTATCATAGGAATTTTACAGCACTTGGGGAATTTCAAAATCAGGCTGTCAAGACAAGGGATGCATGGCTCCTTCCTTCGTCAGGAGCACATACCCGGCAGGAGTTTTCTCCACAGCGCTTTTCTGGCAACACTTAACCTAGCCTTCCCTACTTCATCTAATGAGGATTTGTCTCTTTGAATCAAGAAAAGGCTTTTATTTTTATTATTACAATTAACTGGTTTTTTTCTAAAGCTGAGCATTAGTTTTCTCCATTGCTTTTAGTTTTAAGGTAGAAGATCCAATTCCTAATTATAAAGGTGAAACTCAATAACAGGACAAAGACCTGTGCATTCTGGACAGCCAATCTTCAAGTACTGTAGCAAGTTGGTATCTCCTAGTTCACATGAAGCAATAATTTATACATGGTTTAGTATTAAAACAGAATAAAAAACCTTGTAAAAGTACTTTTACCAAGAATGAGTATGTATGTATGTATGTATGTATGTATGTATGTATGTATGTATATTGGCTTTTACAGACATCATCTGGTGTTATGGGTTTTTTTCTTCACTGTTGTATCACCTGCCTTGCTCTAACTCATTAGAGAGCTAATTGTCTTTGTAATTCCAAATTAAAAATTACTTAGTGAGACAGAGACATTACCCCTGCCAGGTGTTTGGGAGGGCAGAATCCAATCAGCAGTTAAGTTTTTTCCATTCACTTCACTTCCTTTCTCTGTTAGGTCTGCATGGCTTTTGTTTTGTTAAGTGAGGACTCAGTCAGACACAAGACAATGCTATCCAAAAGCAAGTTAATTAAGAATCCAGTACCTGAGCATAAGAGCTAGACTAAGCAAGAATTTTTGAGTGGAGAGAGACTCTGGTGGACTTACCAATATTCTTTTGTCTTCTTTGGAGATGCGACCAGTCACTGGATTGACATTCCAGAACTTCTCTTTCTAGCCTGGTACTTGCTGACTACATATGGGTTATTGAAACTGGGTACATGTACACTTACAAGCATGTTCACTCTGAGCTTCAAACACTCCCACTCAGGACACAAAGGACCTGCTCAAACAATCTCAATGACAGTCACAGGAATCTTACTGAGAAAAACAGAAGGGTAGCTGTTCAAAGGCAACTAGGTTAAGCTCTGTCTGTACAGACGTGTGAAATGGGAAGAAAGAGGATGGCTTTTGCAGAGACTTCACACAAACAGGTGATTTAAATGACAGGAGGCTGCATGGTTTCCTGAAGATCACCTGTCCTGGTATAAAAGGTTGTGCTGTTTGCTTCAGTTCTTTTGGTTCCAGGAACCATAATTAGGCAGGAGAGAGGTAGCAAATGTTAGGAGAGCTTATGAATTGAAGTGAAATTTTTCCAAAGCATTTGGGGGTTTTGCTCTTGTCTTACTAGAGTGGTGATTGCAGACATATTTAAAGAGAGGGCAGAAGGAGATCTCCTATTTCCTGGAGCCTAGCATTCCTGGAGACATCTAATCTAGAAAGGATTGCTTTATGACATTACATCTGTTAAGAAGCCTTACTAAGAAAGCAGCCATCGGAATCTGATATTTGAGTTAGTTGGCCAGATATGGGGCCAGAAGGTGAGATTTGTCAGCATGGTTAGTGACTATTTAGGCCAAGGTCTAAAATAGAAAGTGGCAAGCAGTCATGTCTCCTGGGCAGGTGCTCAAAGAGCAGGCACCTTAGAGGATTCAGGAATGTAGCATCTTATCCTGAAAGATAAATGGGAACGTAAATGTGAGGTTTTTCTTGATTTTGCAAATGACTCCGTATCTTTCAAGCTTTCACTGGCTTAGCACCCTGATAAAAATCCTGTCTCTCAGGTAAAGTTTGTACCACTATCATCTCTCCCATCCCTCTTTTCATTCTTTTTCTTCTTCCATGTTCCCAGTAATTGCCTTTTCCCACTTTTCTAAATATCAACATGGCCGAAACTACACTATGTGGGCCTAGAGGTTACAGCGGTTAAAGGTATGGAGACAATATGTCTGCTAGCTACACAGGTCACAATGCTAAGTAAAAGGGAAGGTCTTGAGGCCATATCCTGTGTATTCTCCTTACTGTACTGGCCCAGTGAGGCAGTCAACATATTCCTAAGTTTTTCTATGCCTCAGTTTCCTTATCTGCATTCTGAAGCTAAAACTAGTACTTCTGTCATTATTTTTGTAGGATAAGGTTAATGAAGAAATTCAAATAATTTACATGGACTCATTAATGCAGAGACTGGCAAACAAGAAGATATTACTAACTGTGAGCTGACTTTATTGTCATAGTTGAGCTCAGAGCCATATGCCTGTGTCCGGACTTGACTTGTAGCAAAAACATGAGGTGTGTATGTGTGTGTGTGTGTGTATGTGTGTGTGTGTGTGTGTATGTGTGTGTGTGAAAACCAGAGGTTGATGTTAGGTATCTTCTGCAGTTACTTTCCCTCTCATTGATTCCCTCACTTAACCTGGAGCTCATCAATCTGGCTTAGAATGGCTGACCAGAAATCTCTAGGTACCCACCCCTCTCTAACTTATTCATTTCAGGGGTTATGGTTGTATATCAGTGCACCTAATTTTGTGGTGGACATCCAAATTAAAACCTCACACTTGTGCAACAAGCCCTTTGCCTACTGAGCCATCTCTTCTGCCCTTATAAATATTTGATGAACCTTTAATTAATGAATGGAGAGTGAGTGAGGTTTAAATTAAACAAGTTGGCCAAGCACATTTAGGAAGACCTTGTGTGAAGCTGTGACCAAGTCTATGTGGCTAAAACCTCCAGCTTTTCTAAGCTACTTCCTTTCACTCCTCCTGCATGTCTCTCTTCTCCTGTTGGAATTTTGCTTTTCACTCCTCAGTCAGCTAAACTTGCCTTTGCCATGGCCATCAGTGACTTCCACATCACTAAATCCAAGGGTATAAGATTGTTTCTTATTTCACTTGTTGGTAGGAGTGGTGGGTAGCAGGTGCAAGTCTGTGTGTTTTGGGAGTTTGTACATGTATGTGCATACATATAGAAACCAGAGATCAATCTTTGCTATCATTCCTCAGGTGCTCTCTATCTTGCTTATTTGAGAGAATCTATTCATTGATCTGAAGCTCATTGATTTATCTATCATGGCTGGACAGGAAGACCAAGGAATCACCCTGTCTCTACCTCCAGAGCATAAGGATAACACATGCGCTTCAACACAACTGACTTTTTAACTTAAGTTCTGGGGCTCAAGCCCAGGTTCCCTTGCTCACAGAGATGCCACTAAACTATCTGTTGGCCAGTGGCCCCTGTCTGGCTATTCTTTTTCTCCCTCACCCAGTTGCTCCCTCCTGAAAGCTTCTTTTATATTTGTCCCCACGACCTAGTTCATTTGGATTTTCTTGCTGATAGCTCTGTCTTTAAGAGATTCTTCACAATCTCATGACAAATACCCTCTTCTATATTTCCTATCCATTGTCTGTAGTATGCTGCTAGTCCTCAGGCTAGCACACCCACTCCAGTGTTGCTCTCAGTGAGCTTCAGGTCAATGAATAGACTCTATCTTAAATAAGCAATGTGGAGATCACCTTAGGAATGACAGCAAAGATTGATCTCTGGATTCCACATGTATTCTTTCTTACGGGGTAAGAAAGCCCATAACCTCCATGACCTTAAAGACGCTTTGCTTGCTGCATATTTGTAGAGGACCCTTAACTGTTGCTCCCTTCCTTATAATCAACTTCTCTTGTATCTACCACATTAAATGGATGTGATTGAAAGTGACCATGACTGCATAATTAATTTTCTTAGTTGGAGGTATATATTTTATGATCTCTACTTGGCCAAATTTCAAAGTGAAAATGGGCCATGATAAATCACTCTGATGCTATCTCTTGGTCCAACCAGAATATAGGCATGGGCCACTTTCACACTAAGACTAGAATTCGCATTTGCTTTCTCTCTGCCATTTTTCATAGTCAAAGGATCACGATACCATGTAGATTCAGTAGATTCCCCTTGATTGTCTGGGTTTCTGCCTCCGTTCCCATTTTTCCATCTCTACCATTGCTTGTCTTCTCACTGGGACGGAAATTGTAGTGAACTGTGGCTCTGTGTGAACAAAACGTTGGCCTCACTCATCTACAACACTCTCTGATGGTCTCCCTTAGTGCATCTCTATTCCCTTTGGATGCTGTTTCTTCTCTGTGCATCCATGACAAAAGGCTGAGTTCTTTCTTATGGTATAAGAAAGTACCTTTACTCAGAACCATCCCATCATTGACTTGGCACACTGTACAGACCCTGTCAATTAAGAGTAAAATCAATCTTTAAAATCTAACTTCTTCTATTAAGCATTCATCTTCACATGTTTATATAAAAGTGATGATAATATGTTTATATTGGGATGTATGTATAAGAAAGATGGGACCAAAAGCAGAATGGAATGGGATTCTCAAACAGTTTTTGCTTGAGAATATCTATGATATGAAACAATGATTGGAATGTTCTTAAAAGTGAGATAAAGAAGTCATAGCTTTTGTTTCAGGACAATGGCACATTCCCATCAACAACTTGAGGAGGTCTGTGTGCTGGTAGAAATGTCAAGGTCTGTGTGCTGGTAGAAATGTCAAGGAAAGCTTGGATTCAAGAAGGCACTTCATATTCGCTTAGTGCACAGCATGCTGGAGACTCAGACTTCTATAGTTGGACAACTATGTGTGCTGACACTGCCCTTCATTTGTTGAGTTTTATTTTCTGATGAGTGCATGCTACTGAAGTCATTTCAGCTCTGCTGGCATTGTCAACTGTGGTTTCCATGAACCAAATCAAAAGTGGTGCTGAGATGCCAAATACTTGATTGACAAAAGAAACGTTACTTTTGTAGTTTAAAGGTTCTGCTGATTAGCAAATAACTCTCTGGAAAGAGTAAGAGGATAGACACTTGCTCTTATGGTGTAGGAGGCTCTTCTGTATTTGTGTTGCTTTCATTGGTTATTAAAGAAACTGCCTTGGCCTAGTTGATAGGGCGGAACTCAGGTAGGTGGAGAAGACAGAACAGAATTCTGGGAGGTAAAAAAAAAACAGAGACAGACAGACGCCATGGTTCTGCTGCCCAAGACAGACACTGGTTAGACTCATGCCAGTAAGCCACAGTCAAGTGGTGATACACATTAANGTTATTAAAGAAACTGCCTTGGCCTAGTTGATAGGGCGGAACTCAGGTAGGTGGAGAAGACAGAACAGAATTCTGGGAGGTAAAAAAAAAACAGAGACAGACAGACGCCATGGTTCTGCTGCCCAAGACAGACACTGGTTAGACTCATGCCAGTAAGCCACAGTCAAGTGGTGATACACATTAATAGAAATAGGTTAGGTCAAGATGTGAGAGTTAGCCAAAAAGAGGCTAGAGCTAATGGGCCAAACAGTAATTTAATTAATACAATTTCTGTATGGTTATTTTGGGTGTTAAGCTAGCTGGGCGGTAGGACATGGCCTGCTCTTCTTACTATACTCTTAAAGAAAATCCAGTCAGAAACACAGATATTAATATCAATTTGAAATCAATGTACATATCAAGGGTGTTTCTATGAGGAGTGAACAACACATTAAGTTTGGTTTATTTTTTTAAGATTTGTTTATTTATTATGGATACAGTGTTCTGCCCATATGTGTACCTGCAGGCCAGTAGAGTGCACTAGATCTTATTACAGATGGTTGTGAGCCACCATGTGGTTGCTGGTAATTGAACTCAGGTCCTCTGGAAGAGCAGCCAGTGCTCTTAACTGCTGAGCCCCGTTTGGTTTATTTTTAAGTTAACTGACAATATCTTAGGTTGTTTTCACTGAGCTTGGGGAGTGACAGCACAGGTACCTTTCTAAGAGAAAAGTGCAGAAAATTCCCAGACATTTGCTCTGGCTATTGAGACTCACAAGATAAGAGAACTTGGAGTAAATGTAGACAATGTTTAATCAAAGGTTATCAAACTATTTCCCATTCAAGAAGAAACTGATATTGTATGTTATTTTCAACAATCTTAAAAATATACAAATGGATAATCTTTTAAAGCTAATTAAAAAGCTGTCTCTTGAAGTTGTCTGGAAATAAATCATCATGTTTGGTAGCATCATCTATCTTACAGTGGAAAAATGTTTTTATCTTGAATTAAACTATAACTATTGGGCTAATGAGATGGCTCTGCAGGTAACAGTACTGGCTAACAAGTCTGGTGAACTGAGTCCTACATGTCTCTGTGTCTTACATGATAGGAGGAAAGAACTGACACCCACAAGTTGCCCTCTGACCTCAAAATGGGTGCTAACATGCAAATACCACACACACACACACTCCCATACACAAATGCAGACATGCATGCACACACACCCCACAGAGAACAATAAACAATTTAAATGTATAAGATAGAAATGTCTATAATGTTTGCTTCAGACCAATATAGGTCTTTCAAAACATAGGTGTCATGGAGTAAAATAATAGATTATTTTGGTATAAAAAGCTGCTACGGAGACTCTAGGTATCTAAGTTTATGAACTAATTTAAAAATAATATTCCATGCTCTCCCTTTGATATGCTAGAGTGATACAGAATTTAACAGTTGCAGAAACTGGCTTCACATGTGTATAACCAGTACACTGCCCAGAGCCCTGAGACTGAAGGAGCCCAGTGCTTAGCATGATGTCTTAGCATCACTCTTCTGGAGTTCTAAACAACCTTGACTGAGGCAGACCGTAACTTTCTTTTTATTGGGTCCCTAAATTGTGCATTTGGGACCATCGCTATGCTTACACTGTCCTTCCCAGTTCCTCCTACTTCTCTTGTAAGGTCAAAGGTTACCCAAGGACATTTGAATGGTGCTTCCCACAAAGGCACCTGACACCCAGATAAAGCATAAGTGGAACTTGTAGAGGTCTGAGGCCTCAGCTTCATGTTTTCATTCTGAGTGCGGCCCACACCCCAGCTACCACCGGCTGGATGACTGGATAGGGGAAGAAGCGTAGCAAGTTATCAATGAGAGTCTGTTGAGTTTCTTCATAAAACAAGTACTCTTGGGATGGCATTAGTGTGTTAAGAAAAGTTACTAGTCAGTCTGGGAAAGATTAAACTATTGAAGTTTAAAAATTGGAAATAGATGGAACTGAGTTGAAAGGAAAAGCCAAGGAAATTGAATTGAATATGAGTTTAATTCTCAGAGAAAGAAGCAATGGTGTGGGGTTAGAGGCACATGCCTGAAATTAGTTAGATGTGGCCAAACATGTTATAAATCAGGGGGTCTGTTCCTCTCAGATTCAGTTGAATACATGCTAGCTAGGTCTGTAAGATGCTGCACAGATTTCAGGTATTAGAAGGACACAGAAGATGGTTGGTTTTCTGATTTTTTTTCTGTTTCCATCATTTCCTTCATTTTCTTTGGAACAGTCTTAAAGAGCTGAGGCTGGACTTGAGTTTCCTGTGTGGCCATCTGACCTTGAACTCCTAATTCTCCCGATCTACTGCATAAGTGCCAGTGCCGAGGTTACAGACCTACACTGTCCTGCTTGACTCAGAATTTTCTGACTTACCATTTTTCATTAAGAAAATGTTTAAAAGAAATACAGAAATTGAATAAAACATGATTTTCTTAATTGCTAATTCTACCTCTGAGCAGAATAAAAGGAACTCGGGCCCAGGCTCCCAGTAATACTAGTTGGACTGAGCATGTCTTATTTAACTTTCCTACTGTGATGTTTACTGTGAGAAATGTATACATCATTGATTTATGAAACATGGAGTAACAAAGGAATACTTCTTTCTAGAGTTGTCTCACTGCAATAGGCTGCTTCATATATTCCCTGAGTGTGTCGGGGTCGGTCTTCAAAGTAGTGTGTCTCTTCCCAAAGCTTCTTTCCTGAGGGCCTATCTCTCTTTCCCTGGAAAACAGAATAGACTTCTCTTGATCTTTTATGTGTTCCTACAGCATGGCATGACTTGTTTTATCTATTTGCTTTTATATATACTTCTCAAAAATAAAGAAAATGGTGTCCAGATATCTGAAAATAATTTGGTTTCTGATTATATTTATATTCCAGCACAATAACTTCTTTTAGGATATTCATGACTGCTAGGATTTTTGTTGTTCCGCAGATTACATATATGGTGCTATCATAATGTTGGTTCAATGAAATCAAAATTTGTGAAAGCAGATGATTGATTATATGGTGTATGTAATTATTTATAGAATATAGAAATTTGGGATAATGATAATTATAGAAGGGAGATGAGAAATAGCATTAATAGTTACAACCAAAATTAAAAATTAAAAAGTCAAAATAAGGTTTTGGGGGTACCCTTAAGACACAAAGTGAGAGCGAGGCTGGGAGCTGGAGTCTAGAGCATCCTGATTCTAAAAAGGAGTAGTGGGGTAAATCTACCACACCTGGACTCACTTAGAATACTGGCTCAGGACACATTAAGATGCACAAAGGATCTGGGTGGTGGTGGCGCACGCCTTTAATCCCAGCACCTGGGAGGCAGAGGCAGGTGGATCTCTGTGAGNTGAGTTCCAGGACAGTTGGAGCTGATACACAGAAAATCCGTATCTCAACCTCCTCAACCCCCCTAAAAGAAAGATGCACAAAGGACTGGTGAAGACTAAGGTAATGAGAGAACTAATGAAAACTAAGGTAATGAGAGAACCTTTCCTTAGGCTGTGAGAATAGAGATTGTTTTCCTAAGTCAGCATCAGAATATGATTTCAAGAATATATTTCTTGCGCCTTATGTGTGCTTCAGGTGTGATCAACACTGAAAAAAAATGAACTCTCTAATCGATGGTGCTCTGCAAGTATGGTGGTCTTCACTGCTCCAGCACACATTTTGTTAACTTATAAAATAATAACACTGGCACCTGAGTTTTAACAGCCTTTAGAAAAACCCACTCTAGAGTGTGTAGCTTTGGTCTTACTTCCCCGAGTGGAAGATTATTCCTTCTTTACAGAGAGTGGAGGGATCGGGACAGGAGACATGGAGAGTAAAGCCACCCTCAGAAGTCAACATAAATCAAGCAATATTACAGCATGCGCCATTTTCATTGTAAATATAAGGATGATAGATGAAGTATAACCCTTACTTTAGTTTAAACATCTCTCTAAGACTAATTGAGAGGGAAAAGAAAGTTATTTTCCCTAATTTCTGAAATCTGATATGAGTACATAATCAAAAATTGGTGACTGAATTGAACTCACTTTAAGGGAAAGTTCGAGTTCACTGATACATAAATATTCCAGCGCTAGCAACCTGTTTGACATTGCTATTGGGTGCAATTCCAAAATTAATGCATTTAATCATCTCCTAGGCATAAAGCCAAAGAAAGGCTAAGGGAACAGAACATGACAATGTTGGCCTTGAATTATGTTCTGAACCCTGTTGAGTTTAATTTTACTTATAAAGCAGGATATGTAGTTTGCCACTTAAATTTGTCCGTTAGAGTCCAGGAAAAAAAAAACCTGATTTTTTGTTATCAGCATTTAAATTGTAGTATTCATCTGGAAAGTTTAAATTTTAGGAGGATCTATCTAAATTACTAGTCCAGTGCACACAGTTAATATACATAACTAAGGCAGATAATAGCAAGAGAAGAAAGCAATTTTATACCTATCTGAGTAGGAGATACACTGTGCAGTAATATATAGTTCTATTACTGTGTCTTTGCTCAATTCAAGAATCGTGCAAACTGTCTATGAGTAACTATACTAAATAACAAGTTATGATGAAAGAAAAGACACTTAATAACAAATTATGGGAAAAGAAAAACGAACATTTGGAGAGAATAAAGAGTGAAAAAAAGAAGGAAGAGGAATAAAATACATGCTAAGATGTATATTTCCCATTTTGAGGAATAATAAGGCAAGTTGTGCTATATACATGTACTTAATTGAAATAAGACAAAACTTCATAGGGTTGCAGAATTTTGGGGGGATGGCTCATATTTCGAAAACACTTAGTTTGTCAGTTTTACACAGGTAGGCTGTATGTTGACATTTCCAGGCTCAAAAAAAATCCCTGTCATTTAAAAACTGTATACTCTTTTACACGTGAAGTTTTCTTGATTTTGGAAGTTGGATTTTGAACTTAGTAGGGAAAAAGAGGAAAATATAATGCCTAAAAGTTCTGCTGGCTTTGTATTTGAAAGCTGTATATATATATATATATATATATGTGTGTGTGTGTGTGTGTGTGTGTGTGTATACGCATGCATTTGAAAGGTATGTGTATATATATGTGTGTGTGTATGTGAGCATGTGTGCATGCATATGTGTATATATGTATACATACAGCTTACAAGTATACACACCCACTCATAGAGCAATCGTGACTCTGTGACCAATGTCTCTGCAGCTATGCTTTTGAGTTTGGGATTAAATTGGTTTGCCACTTAGCAGCCATTCATTACTGCNTATATATATATATATATATATGTGTGTGTGTGTGTGTGTGTGTGTGTGTATACGCATGCATTTGAAAGGTATGTGTATATATATGTGTGTGTGTATGTGAGCATGTGTGCATGCATATGTGTATATGTGTATACATACAGCTTACAAGTACACACACCCACTCATAGAGCAATCGTGACTCTGTGACCAATGTCTCTGCAGCTACGCTTTTGAGTTTGGGATTAAATTGGTTTGCCACTTAGCAGCCATTCATTACTGCAAATGTTTTTGAGATAGCTTTTAGCTTTTGTCTGTTTCTAAGGATAGGTTTCTTGCATCATCATCTCAAAGGCAAAACAAAGGTTAAGCAAAACTGACAGAGATCGTGAAATTGAAAGTGAACAGCACATTGCTGAAGCGCCCCAAGTCCATGCATTCCAGTCCCTTCATAGGATAATTTATAGTGATCATGTCTGCAGTCTGAACTCTTAGCATACTCACCCCTAACAAGAAGTTCTGCCTCATCTGACACACTGTCTGCTGTGGTCTGTACCCTGCAGCCATATCTCCCAGCATGCATCAGAAGGATGTTCCTGATCATTAAATCTGCAGAGGATGCTTGCTGAAAGAGGGATGAAGTGCCAGTTTAAAATGTTGCAAATCTGCCTAATTCAAGGTGGCTTAAGGGAGAACTTTACATATTCAAAGGGCCCGTCTTTGGCCTTACAGTTTATATGATAACAATGCAGCAATCAAACATGCCCTGACGCAAGGACTATACAGAGTTATACTTTTCACAACCACTCAAAAAGAGTTTCAACATTGAAAATTGCATAAAATGATTTAGCAGCAATAGTTAAGAGATATTTAAACATACACCAGTCACTCACAGCTTTAAAAGTACAGGAAAATCAGTAAAATTTACTGCTTTGCTATTGAAAGACATGCCTATTGCTTGTGACAGTTAAACTGTGTTGAAAGAAATAGCAACTAGTGGGAAATTAATTATGAGACAGTAGCTGTTGAAAGATTATCTCATGAATATTGATTGAATATTTCCTTTTGTAAGTAGACTGTTGGTCACAGAATGTGACAGCACTTCAGGGAGACACGACTAGTCTCCAGTCATGTGTCTTTTATGTAACAAAGATACAATCCTCCATAGCCACCATCATCAGGGAGCAGGGTCAGCCAGAACCTGTGTTAACGCAGCTATGAAAAGAGAGAACTCTCAAAACACTCGATTTCATTAGCAATAAGATGATGAGAGCATAGTTTCATAACTGCAGTTAGGTGATCGGTAAGTGCGAGGGAGAGAATCCTTTTGATGTATTGCTTATGGGATCAGGGAGGACTCTGTAGATGATTGACCAACAAATATAAACCTTTCCTTACCTAGTACTGTCCTTCAATTACTTTGTCAAAATTGATGGCTTCATGTGATCATGTAAAGATCTGGTATTAGTCATGTCTCCCCTGCCCCACACACGCTTTTAGTTTGCTCTTTGAGACATGATTTCATTATGTATGGGCTGGACTGGAACTCAATATTCAACTCAGCTGGCTTTGAACTTCTGCTTCAGCGTGCCGAGTGAAGGGATTATAGGCATGTGCCACCATTCCTGATGATTTATTTGCCCTATCCAGTAAAACTATAGAAAGACCCCAATATTTCTTGTTCTCATGTTGCAAAAGAGGAAAAGTTGGTTTGAATGTGCACAGTTTGAAATAACATTCTCCAAGAATTCATGCATAAACTGAGCACTCGAAATAATTCTTTAATAAACTATTTTGGAGAAGGACCCCTGCCCCCAGATACAAGAGCTTTTAATGTTGGATGGAATGAAGGTAAGTTACTTTTAAAAACATTGTGTTTGTCCTTACAGGGTAAAACATACTAATAATTATTTAAGAATTTAGTCATTTGCCTTTGTTTTGAAATGAATGAATGGGTTTGTCATATCATGAAAAGAAAACTAACGTCTAGGAGTAATCGTGAGTTTTCTCCTCAGCATCCATGGAAAGGGTGTAGTGTTGTGAGCTTGTGGAGCTCATATCCCATTGATGTTCTTTTCTTTCAGTGAATTACTTTGTGAATTTTTTTTTCTCTATCTGATAGTTATTTTCTTTCTAGCTGATCTTACCATGGAGCACCTAAGGGTAATTTGTTGAGACACAGTCTGATTGACTCATATACAAGAAACTGTTTCACAGCCAGAATACATTAAAATGGATTAAAAAGTCACAATGATTATTTTTGGAATGAAATATATGTCCATCAAATACCACAATTATGAATTCATTACAATACATCCTTAAAACCTAAGAAGATTCACTTTCTATGTGGTTGCTTTCTGGTGGGACAAAGAAACTGTAACCCACTTTCTCAGTTCACTTTGACCAAGCACTCAATTCCTTCAGATACAAAGTGGAAACTTTAAAACACTCTGACCTTTCATTTTAGTGAAGAAACAAAAGAAAATTATACATTATAATCAGTTGTTCAGACTCTAGTCGAGGTCATTTATGAGTGATGTAATTTGTCTCCAGCTCAGTTTGGGCCCACCCTGGCCCCATAGTACGTGCTTCTGGGAGCTCATCCACCAAGACACTTAGCATTAGCCAGCAGTGACTGAGTACTGTCCTGGGCCAGAATGGGCAACCTGTCTGATGAGAAAGCACAGACGGAACTCCACCTGTGAGGATAACTGTTATTTTCCCTGTTTTGTTCTGGGGGCTGCTGTTATTAGTCTGTATATATTTAATTTATTTTTGAGACAAAGTTCTCAAAAGGCTGTCGAGGTTACCCTCAGACTTGAAATCCTCCTTTGCCAGCCACCCAGCGGCTGGGATGTCAGGTGTGACAATCACCTCACTTTTGCTCTAGGTTGAAAGCATCCCACCACCAAATGAATTTGGTAGTAGGTTAAAACCAGGAAGGCTCAAGCTTATGGTTTTGAAAGTTAATTTGTAGCAGCACACTCCTATAATTAATTCACATTTTATTTTATAGACATTTTCCTCCGAAATAATTTATTTTCTTTTGAATCTGAAGAAAAAATTTCAACCCTTTTACTTTTTGTGGAATTGGATTGAGAGTGAACATTGATGAAAGATGAAAAGAGTATTTAGGGTCATATAAACATGCAAGAAACTCGGTCTGTAGAGTAATCTCCCCTTTGCTATCTGTGTGCGGCTCCAGAGATTAGAGCTCCATCATCATCTATTGACGCAAAATGTCTGCACCCTGTTGCACTGGCCTGGATGTCATGTCTATCTGAGAAGTTGGAATTGACTCATTTTTGGGCTGATCTCTTTCCTTGTGGATTCTACCTGCATCATATTTTTAAACTCCTAAACAGGGGCACTTATAAGCAAAGCGAATGGACTGTGAACAGTAAACCTGAATTCCCCTTGCAGTAGATTTACTGCTCTTTCAAGGGAAGTAATGAGGAGAATTCACAGGGGAACCCATTATCCTTAATCCGAGCCCACAATGTGCAGCTGCTGTGAGAAAGTTTGCAATTCGTGCAGCTTTAATGAAATGGTTACTTACAGGGAGCTTTGCTTTCTTCAATTCAACTTCGTTTCCACATTCTGTCTCTCAGGAGGCACACTCTCTCTCCTCTGACTCTCAGGAGGCACACTCTCTCTCCTCTGTCCTTTCTCATCTCAGGTTTGGCTGCTGTGTTACCTGTTGCTTCAGATCAAATTCCCCACAACCAGGACTTAACCCGGTGCTCCAACACAGCCAACCACTACGTAGGCACTAAACGCCATAGTGGTGCACGAGGGACTGAGGGACTAAATGAAGACTTGTTAAGAGGGTCAGCTTGTTCATTGCCTGCCTGTGAGAACAGTGGGGACTATCTGTTCACTTTTCCTGGTCACACAATCTCGTTAGAGCACTTGGGATTTCCATTTATAACTTTGAAATAAGATAGGAAAATTGTGGCTACCTTTCCACCTGGGTCCAGTTTTAAATGAACTATCTAGCTACCTACCTACTGTTTGGCTGGGGCTTCACCCCAGTCCCCTGGCGTCTATTTTGAAATGTCAGGTGGGAAGATACATTTCAAAGCTCCCTCCCCTGAGAGTTGCCTCAGTCCAAACTCCACCTCCAAGAAAGGCTGCATACCCCTCCCCAGGGAAGGTCAAGACCACTCTCACAGGCTATTTAAACTGCACAACAGAGAATGAACACATGGTCTCCCAGTTTTCCGTGGTCCCTCCATTCTCCTTTCCCCCTTTCTGTGTTTTCCTGGGGGCTATCTGGGAGTGCTGGCATCCATTAAACTTAGCCATCTTTTAATTTGGTCTGATTTGGTCTGATTGGGATTATTGCATCAGTGGAGAAGATTGTCAGTCAGAAAAATACTTAATATTTGGAGGTCCCACCAGGGTCTGTTTTTCCCACTGGCCCAGGGCTACATGTTGGAAAATTCCCTTCTTGCCCATGTTCTCCGCCAGGCTAAGATCAGCTTCATGTGAGTGAGTTCCCCTTTCTCAAGTACATGCTGCTAGGGGCCAGGACCTGTACAATTTTTGGGCTGTCTTGTTGGAGTCACGGCCATGCCAGCCACCATACCCCATAAGCAGTCTTCACTGAGGTTGGACTATGTGGGTGGAGATGTCTGCCTGCACATTTTTCATGCCCCTATGTTTTTGACTCAAGAGTCTTATCATGGTGGATGCATTGTGGTAGGCATTGAGTCCTGAGACTTGGCATAGACTTGTAAAAATGGGCTCTTGCAATTCAAAGCCAGATTGCCCAATGCCCTTGGCCTGCCTTTTATAAAAATCCTTTTAATTTGGGGCTATCTAACACCTAATGTAAAACAAATAAAGCTCCAAATGCCCATGGTTTCTAGATGCTGTGCTCCCACTCCCTCCCCCCTCCCCCACTCCTCTCCCTGCTTCTCCAGCTGTTCATTGTTTGTCTCCATTCCTGGCATTAATCTTATCATGCTGGAACTCTCTACAATGGATCCAGACCTGTTTTCCCCCTTTCCTTCCAAGCTAAAACTGAATAGGTGTTCTGTCCTTATGTTTCTGTTCCCTCTTGCAGCTTCTGCTTATCTGGTCCTTAATGGGACCACCTATGTGCTTCCCTGGCTTCTTCTGCCTGCCTACACCAGGAATTTTAAGCTAACACAGGTTCCTAAAAAAAAGTTTTATTTGTCTGTCTGTTAAAGTAATGCTTTTATGTCTGTTTATGTATGTTCGTTTTCATGGTATGCTTGTATTATTTCTCTGTGTATATGTGTTTTAATATCTGTAAAATTTATGATTCCAGATTACATCAGCTCTAAAAAAATAATTTGGGTAGCCACCATTTTGACCTCACTGCCATCTTTGGTAAGAATACCCATGTGTGCTAGTATTCTTTGACTTATTAAAATATTATCTTTTTACATTTACTACCATTGGTAAGCTATAACTAGTTTATGCAAAATACATGTCTAAATTTAATTTATATGTCTAGTTTAATTATAACAGGTAATGGTACACAATTCTCAAGGACCTTTACAGATCTGAGAGTATGGCATTTAGCAAAAGAGCTTCTAACACAGAGACATGTCAGCTCCTGCAGCATCCTATAGCTCCTCCAAGAAGATGTATGGTTACAGAAGACCTTCCTCCTGGAGGCTTGCCTTTGGGTATGGCAAAGCCACACACACACACACACACACACACACGACAAAAAAGAAGTCTTCCACCTCATCAGCTTCCTGGACACTACACCAGGGGATTAATCATCTCATTCTGCCAAGACAGGTAGACTAAATCTTACCCCCACAGGAAAATCTTTGGGCCTCCTGGACTCAGAAGCTAATGGCAAGTACTGCTTCTAAGGCTGGCGTTCTCTAAAGATTACAGAGAGATTTGGGATTACCTGCGTAGCTAAAAAAAGTTGTCTGATTTCTGCTCATTTATCCCCCGTAGATCTGTCTATTGGCATTTGATAACTTAAGCTACTGGTAGCTCATTACTTCATTTGTTAAGTTTCCTGCTAAAGATACAGAGAGGTGTGCCTCTTTCACAGGCTTCATAGTCCAGGATCAACAGGTTTCAGATGTTAAAACAGAATACCCAATTTGCTTTAATTGTCTTCTAAAATGTTCATGTTTCAGTTGTCTTACAGATACCTGTGTGTTCCTGAAAAAGTTCTGCTGCTGCATCAAAAAAATCAGGTCTGGTAAAAAGCTAACAGTCTCCAAAGCCTATTATAACCCCAACCATTTTCAAGCATATTTTATAGGTCACTCTTGCTATCTGGGCTAAGACCAACTTATAAAGGGCCCTCCAGACAATGCCAACACCTAAACCAGCTCCTGGGACTACCCAATTTGTTCCAACTCTCCTGGCTCAAATGGACACCTACCAACTAAAATCTGGTTTTAAAGGACATATCTGCTCTCTTGTCTCACTCATTCACCTTTGCCTCTCCTGTACAACCAGGACACTTCTCTGTCCCATTCTTTCTGGCAGTTAATGACCCTTCCCATGGCTAGCCCCATTCATAGGGCCAAAAATAACAATATTTTTTTCTCCTAACCACTTGCCTTCTCATCTTCCTCGAGGAACAGCTGTCTGAGGTCTCCAGGATGGCAGTAAACCAGATGTCACTCCAGCCATACCTCTTGCTGAGTGTGAGCCCAACAACCCCCAGTTCTCCCCTCTCCCATGTCATTCCATGCCCACCAGAAGTAGCCAGACTTGAGTCAACACCCCTTTATCCAAAAAGAGTCTAAAATGTTTTGTTGAAAGCACCACCTCAGCCTCTAACATCCTTATCCAAAAACAGTCTGGAATGTTTGGCTGGGGCCTTTACCCCAGCCCCCTCACATCCATTTTGAAATGGTGGGTGGAAAGATTCACTGTCAAAGCTCCCTCCCCTGGGAGTTGCCTCGATCCAAGCTCCACCTCTGAGAAAGCCTGCCAAATGGTGACCCCCCTCAGGGAAGGCCAAGACCAATCCCATAGGCTATTTAAACTGCTCCTAGAGAATAAACACATGGTCTCCTGGTTTTCCATGTTTGTACCAGTTCTCCTTTCCCTCTCTCCATGTTTTTTTTCTGGGGGACTACTTGGGAGTGCTGGCATCCATTAAACCTGGGCATCTTTTAATTTAGTCTGATTGGGATTATTGTGCTAGCTTGTCAGTCAGAAAAATACTTAACACCTACCTACCTAACTAACTAACTGATGTGAGAAAGGCATACACTTTCTAGCCCAGGCTGATATCAAACTCCACATGTAGCTCAGACTGGTTTAGAATTAGATCTTGCTGACTCAGTTTAATCCTAAGTGTAGATGGAAGATGTGAGCATTTACACCAGGAAGATGCCCTTGCTTATCAGACTTCACTTTAAGAACCCTGAGCAGCCCAGCCTCCAGGACACTGCACTGCCAATCATATTCGTAAGAATGGGAACTCATTTTGGGATCTGCTGCTTAGTGTCTGTGAGTTCTGTTTGAAGTCCAAGTTCTTTACCTCAGCAGGAAGGTAAAGGTATTCTTCCTCTCCTGCAGCTGAACACTGTGATCCAGATCAGTCCCTTCCAGTTGTACAGCCTTGGAATTCCCCACATTCCTGCCTAGTAGCAAAGGCTTTTTTTGTGGGGCACATGTTCTTTTCCTGAGCAGTTCAGTTCAGACCCAGTCTTTGCTAGGCTTCCTTTGGTTTCCCTTTGTTCACTCCTCTGAATTTAGCCCTTTTGGCCCTAGAAGTTTTTCCCACCGTTCACTGGGGACATTCCCAGAATTGAGCAAGGGCAGTGTTGCCAGGGATGGCCCAAAGCCAGTAAGCAAATTAAACACCTAGGATTTTCTTCTTTCTCCCTTCTTTGCAGCTGGCAGTATGTCTCCTCTATTGTCAGTATATTCCCTAGAAAAAATTAGGAAAGGATAGAGAAAAAAGGTACCAAAGAAAGGCAGGTTGTGTGAAAGAGTTGGGAGCAGATGTTGCTTTAGGAGTGATGTTGTATGAATCCAAGCTCTTCTTCCAAATCACTGGACAAAAGGGAAAGAGGACTCAATGGTTCAAGGCTTCTCTTGGAGCTTTGTGAAAATGCCAAGAAAACCCACAGCAGTATGGCTGGAACTTGGTCAGAGTTTGACAAATAGTATTGTCAAAGGGAGCCTAACTGAGCCTTCAGTCAAGAGAGTCTTTCTTAGTATTCACTCCCTCTCCAAGCTGGATATCAAAACTTTCAACTGCTATAGAAAGTTTTTTTTTTCAATAAGCACTTGACTTCATTTAGACACAGGCATTTCCTGTACCCTTTCATTTCTGTATTATAGCAAACCTCCATTGGACGTAGACCTAGGGGCCTGCATTCTGCCCTCGGTGCAGCACTTCCTGAGTGTTCCCTAGCCTCTGGAGAAGTCGGGAACAAGTGAGCTCTCTAGTTCTCTTATTCTTACTCATTCTTATTCTTTTTCTGATTCTGATTCTTATTCTCTCTCTCTTTCTCCTCTGTCTGTCTCTCTGTCGCTCTTTCTGTCTCCCACTTCTCCCGTCAGCATTGTGGAAGCATCAAATAGTGCACTGTGCATGCGTGAAATGATTGGGCAATACTAAAGAATAAAGTGCTAAGAAGCATTTTAAGAGTTGGTTGCAGCAGAAATCTGTGAACACACTAACATAGCAACCACTAAGAAAATGTTTTGGGAAAAGCCATAAACACTAAGTTACTTATTCTCAGTAAGCCTCAATGCTGTTGTGGACGGTGGTTTCTGGTTTTGGTTTAAGATGTATTTTACTTTCTTGAGGGTTTATATAGCCTACCATGTCCAGTTGTGACCCCCAATGCCTATAAAACTGCTCTTTTCAAAGTAAAATGAGATAATATAACTTACATAAGATGCACTTTAACAAAATTCTTACATATGTAAATCCTGGGAATTCTGTGGCATGAGTTATTAGATATCATTAATGTCATAAAAATTAAATCTTAGTCATTAACATGTTTTTCTAGTAGTAGTGTCTCATTTCCCCAGGTGACAATTTGTTTAAACTATGCTATCATCATATAGGAATTATATATACATACATATATATGCATATATACATATATATATATAATCTTTATAATACTTTTCCCTTAGGACCTTATAGAACAAGGTCTAGATTAATGCTGATATAGGTTTTAATATCATTTTTAAATAGATTATGCTGATTAATTTTTGTGCTTCGATGAAAGTATACATTCTTTGACATAGAGATATTTATTGCTACAAACAAAGAAGATAAGCAAGTGCTCCATAGCAAAAATTTCTATCACAGTACAGTATTAAATTATTTTAATAACACACTCAAGATTGAAACTGTTTCTTCATGTTTAGCTTCCAAAATAATATTCTCATGAAGATTTTCATGCACTAAGAGAAAACAGTCTTAAATAGTCAGATCGATTAAAGAAGAAAGATAAATTGTGAATAGTTGGTTGAGTTTAAGATAACAGGATCCAGGCATGTAGTCACTAAGTTAACAGTTGATGGTGTCAGTCCATTAGCCAGGGTACGTGATGACTAGGCTTTTGAAATGTGCTCAAAGCAGACAAACACTAGTTCAGTTGTAATTCCATTTCAGGATGATTAATTTTAAAGTAGAGAGTATAAAATCATATTTACTACTTAGATGACAAACATGGGTACAAAGAGAGCCATGAATGGTTGACAAAAAACTACATGCATTCTACCTGTCCTTCTGTCTCAAGTAAGAACACTCAGCTAGCCAGCAGATGGGGAGCTGCTGAGGTACTCTGATAGCCAGCCAATGTGGAGTTGCGGTGTGTTACACTCATTCTTTAAAGGTGCCTTCTCTTCCCCGTGATGAGGTGAGGTCTGTGAGTTCACCTGTCTAGATGCATGCAAAGGACAAAGCAAAGGACTTCTGATGTACCCAGCACCATATACTTACAACTGAGCTCTTCTGGAATACTTTGCTTGGACTTACACTTCACTCCATTCTATGTGTTGACAAAAGTTTACTGCCCATGATTTCTGGAATATTTTTCTCACCCTCTTTCATTGTTCAGATAGTGTGCTCTTAGCCAGTTCACCATGCACTCATTTATGCCTTGTTAAACTTGAGGAATGGGGGCAGAGACTGCACTGAGCATGTGCCACTTCAATCTACGTTCAAGAAAAGAAATGCAGGGAGGAAACATGGGCTAGGTTTTCATACCTGCATGTGGACTTCAAAAAGCCGTGGAAGGAAGTGTATTTGTTTCTCCTGCTAGAATACTCAGGTTGAATCCAGAGAAAGTTAGTTTCTTTTTATGTATCTCGTGGAGTTTAACAATAATTACCTTATTAGCAACAATTAGGAGTATTGACTCCTAAGATTTTATGGTTTTTGTAGACAAGGTCGTACTATATATCCTAATCTGGCCTCACACTTGCAACCTTCCTGCTTTTGCCTCTAGAATGCTGGGATCACAGACCTCTGCAGTCATGTCTAGCTTTCTAAGTAACAGACAGAGTGCATCACGTTTGTCATCCCCTTTTGGTTTCTAACGTCTTCCTCTTAGATGTGAGCCCATCAGACTGACTTTGCTGACCTTGTCAGTTAGCTTCAGTGACTGCTGTTTAGGATGTCCTGTTGTCAATCTGGACGAAGCTTAGGCTCAGTTGACTTCCCCCAGTTCATCACTTAATCCAGTAGAAATGGATCCTCTGATTCTTTTGCGATTATTTTCTCCACTGGTCTGCTAGAGTTTCAAATGTGTCTCATGTCAACATTTGCTCAAATCTTAGCTCTTTGAGAATGGCTCCCCTGACATCCAGGAATATCTGTGTATTCTCTGAGCCCAAGTACAAAGGGAAAGGGAAGATCTTTCTTTGAAAAACTAAAACTTTTCAAATGGCAACATAACAAAAGTTTTGTTTTTCACACAAGACCCAGTGAAAGTGCCCAAATCACATGTATAGGAAACAGTTGTTCTGATTAACCCAACCCACCTTGGTCACCTTGACATTACCCTGCAACACTACATGTGTTATCTGAGATCAAATCTCTTTATAAGTAAAACACCTCTTCTAAGTGCTTGCAATTCTGTGCTTTATTTGAAATCTTTTCTCAATATATGCTGATGTGAACAAACAGACCACATTTTTATTTTATGCTTGAATAATATAGGACACGCTACATCTTTCATTCTGAATGCCTGGCATGTGCTATTCTAATTTGACTATATTTATGTATTCTGTGTTATTTTCCCAAATATTCTTTATTGCTTTTTCTTGTTCCTATGGCGCACACCACATGCTGGCACACTTTTGTCAGCCTGACCTACACAAGCCTTGTTGGTGATGGAGAAAGGCCATCTTACACTTGAAAGAGCAGAGGTGGGGGCTTCTACACCTCACAGCTCTTCAGCTAGGAGGACCACAGAGGGATTTTTCCTTCTCACTTAGAACCTGGAAATCCTCGAAATGCAGTGGCACACTGCTTCTGTTCAAGTGGATTCTCAGCAGGAGATTTAAACTCGCATCACTGAAACTAGACGCTCTTCTCTGTGCTTTGCCTGAAGGGCATCTCATGAAATTTCTGTAGTGATGTTATCCTAACACACGCCCCATGGGTTGCTTCAAGGAGGTAGTGCTGAGAGAAACAAGACCTTCACAGTCATGACAGGCAATACACACTTTTGCTTTGACCAAATTCTTCCACTGTAGAGTAGCGGCATATCACATTGTCTTCACTAAGGTCTGTGCTTCCTGAGTTCTATCTCTGTAAAGTTCCTCAAAGATGATAGAGAGATAAAGACTTTGGTTCATTCATGAATGAGCTTGTAATTTGTGATCAACTAGCAATGGCATGACCTCTAGGACAGCTTCAGAATAATACCTTATAGTAGCTTCTCATTTCCCTTTGTGACAGCAGAGGCAGGAAGTAGCATCCATTTGCCAGGTATTTCCTAGAGTGTCTTCTTGTCTAGGCAGAAAGTTGTGCACTTTTGGCACCCTAGGTGCTTCCTTCTCTTCCACTCTGCACACACAGGTGAGCTGTGTCCTAGCTAAAGTGCTTCGATGGGGAGGGAAGGTGCACATACTACCAGGTAAGATGGCACATACCATTGAGGAACTTAAATGCAAATGTGATTAGACAACCAGTCATAACAAGGTGATTTAAAACATATAATAGTAAAGAAGCTACAGGAAGAGTGATTTAGCATACAGAGGAGAATCCCACATCAGATTTTAGTATAAATAAAGAAATATAAACTAATAATTTCTTAGAGCAGAGAGTAAAATTGGAGGGCAGGGTACAGGAGGCTCAACTAAGGGGGTGGTCAATGTACAGGTAGGAAAGCTCTGGGTACCCAACTCTTGAGCTGGCATGTTGGAGTTCAGTTATGCCTCCTATAGAATAGCACCTTGTTTTAATTCAACCTACATATAATTTATTACACTAAGTAAAGCCAGATTTGGAAAGGATAACAAAATAAATTGGCATTTTAAATAATATGTGACCATGAAACTGTTAGTAGAAGCCAGTTTTCTTAACAAAATAGTATTGTTCTTCAAGCTCCTTTGTGACTGGTTTTGATGAGCAACATCTGGATAGAGAATGCATTATCTTCCTTTGAAACACCAAATCAACATTCTAGCATTATAAAAAAAGCACCCACTTCATTTCTCCATGTACTTATTAACCTTTCCTGTGATTGTAGGCTGGCCTGGAGAAAATCCTCTACATGTGACCTATAACTGACATGTCCTCAAGTAGCCATATGAAGTATTTTGTGATCTAGTACTCGCTGACTAATTTTTCAGATTTGAGTCCATCACCTAACTATATTTTAGATGGATCTATATTTGATGGACATGTCTATGTTTCCATTCTCTCAATGCATTTTTCATATGTCCAATCTATCTTTCAAGATGAACACTGTTATCTTATTATTTCTCAATACACTATATTTCAAGATTAAATGACATTAACTTGTGCTTTTACATGGTCAAATGGTGTCTACACAAGAATCTAATTTCTCCATGGCTGTGTGGATGAATACACAGACCCCTGCTCACAGGGTCTTCCTTCCTTTACATCAATAGAGCCTAAACAGGCAGAATAGAGTAGTCCTGTCTCATTCATCAGGCCCCGTATTGACCTGGCATTGTGAATTATCTCAGTTCTTGGCCATATGGAACAAGTCCTTGTGTTTCTTTGATCTTTTTCTGGTGCTAGAGATTAAACCTGGCTGTGTGTAGTAGTAGTTGAAGTATAGATACACCCATACACCTCTGTGCTTCATCCTGACCCCTGTTCTTTAATTCTGTAGAGAACTTTAAGAATTACCCTGGGCTGAGTCTGGCTTGTCTCTTTTATGTTTGAATCTTTTAGACATAAATAATCCTTTTATGACTTTTTATTCTGTCATCGTTGGAAAGGGTGGCTCATGCCACATCCTGTAGAATAAGAAGACACATGTCTACTTCCAGTTTGCTCTTTCTCTTAAGGGGTAATGATCAGTTTCTATATGATCTTGTTCCTTTCAGAACATTTTATCTGGCTTTACTTACTTAATGATCCATAACCTCTGTAGAGACTTCTGCCAATTATTAGAAGCTAGTTTCAATGAGTTAAATTAAGTATCCCCAATTCCCATTTCTGCCTCGCTCATGTTTACTCTTTACTGTTTATTGTTCATTACCCTTCATTGTACATTGACCAAGCATCACAGTGTAGGATATTCAGGTTGTGTCTCATTGGTGGTGAGAACTCTGTTATGACTGGGTGGGATTCAGTACTTTCAGTATGCAGCCAGCTTCCCACTACCCTCGCTGTTCTGCTTCCTGGTATTGTGATTTCATGTTCATTCTCATATATTTTGCTACTTCTTTTATTCAGTGGAAACTCACTTTTTTGACCCTTGGCTCTGGATTGGTCATTTGGTGTGGGAAGTCCTTTTGTTTATGTCTTGCTTTTATTGGTTAATAAATAAATTTGTTTTGGTCAGTGGCTTAACAGAATAGGGCAAGGTGGGAGTTCCAAGCAGATAGAGGAGGAGAGAGTAGGCAGAGCCAGAGAGAAACCATGTAGCTCCATCAGAGACAGACTCTGGAAAGAACTTCACCCAGTAAGCCACAGCCATGTGGCGATACACAGATTAATAGGAATGGGTTGATTTAAGCTATAAGAGTAAGCCAGAAATATGTGTAAGTTATAGGCTAAACAGTATTGAAAATAATATAGTTTCTGGGTGATTCTTTCATGGTCTGGGCAGCTGGGAACAAACAAGCAGCCTCCAACAACAGTCATTGACTTTTTTGACAAACAGAATTCAGTAGACGTGGTATACTGGAAATTCTGTGGTGGTCTCTTGAGATTTGTCACCTCATTCTTCACCCCTTGGAACATGCATTTGTAAGAATGCTTAAAATGTAGTTATGGTATGAAGATCATGTCAACTGCATAGGGAATGGAATAGGAAAAGAGACATTCAGAAATTTGTTGCACATTGTTGCAAATTGTTGCAACAATTTGAATCAAACTTAGAGACTTTTGATTTCCTTACAAGTGCCCACAGTGGAAGCAGCATGAAGACCTTGGTAATTCAGCCAACATTCTGAACAGAGGACAGTGGCACATGACACCTGAGAAGCCCCACCCTGCCTTCTGCTGGGAAGAGAGTTCTGATGCCTAAACACGAGGTGGTGATCCTGGTGCTAGACTTACAAAGGTAGGAAGAGATACTCTTAATGAGCATGGAAGAGGGAAGGGTTTTCAGGAGAAATTGGATAGGGATTGAGGGATATTGAAGAAATTGTCAGAGGACAATAAAACTTCGTTTTATTGCTGAAAATTTTGTTAACAATGTCACCCAAAATAATAGGGACTATACGTTACTCATGTAGATCAACTGAATCTGCTTAATAGGATTTCAGAGGAAGAAGGGAGGCTCTGTAGATGCTTTAGCTCAGCTGTGCATATAGAGAAATGAGCCAAAGTGGAACTGCTCATTTCACATGAAAATACATTAAAAATGTGAAGGAGCTGATCCTAGCAACTGAAAACCAACTGATTTCCATCTCTAGTCTCTCAGAGATACAGAAGATTAGGAATAAAGGAAATACACCATCAAACATAATCCGAGGATTCTCAAAAAACAAAAAAAACTGGAGTCGATGAGGCAAGGGAGTCAAGGATATGGCCATAAGATTCTGTTCACTTCAGAACTTCAGGAGTATTTATCCACAGCATCCAAATCAAACGAGAAAACTCAAAGAATCTGGTAATAGAGGATGGGGATGGGTAAGAAGATTTCGCTTGGAGGTGAGAGTTCGGAGCTGGCAGAAACCTTTTCTGTGGTCCTGTGTAAGTTGCAGAAGGACTTCTATGGAATTGTGGGCTTTGTTAAAGGACTGTATAGTCATGACACTGACGACTGACTGTCATCTTTTATGATGAGGTTCAGAAGGAGTTACAGAAAGTAAACACCCATCATCATTTTCAGAAGGAATTTAGAGGAGACATGTAAACTAAGAATTTGTTATGTTACTTAAGAAAGTGGTTTTACTTTCATGAGTTTTTATAAAAAATAACTGAAAATAAGGAAAAGTCTGTAGTATCACTGGGTAATATCGCCTGAAGGTATTCTTTCTTACAATTTCTTTGTGGGTTGTCAATGTTAGTTGCATTTCTTTTTATGAGTAGTGGACAACATTTGTACCTAATCTCAAATGCTTATTAGTTTCAGTCACCGGGAAGCCACTTCATATATGTTCTTTAAATGCATGAAAGAATGTAGTATGATATGAAGTAAGTATATTGGTGGATATTGCAAAGAAAAAAATGAACAAGAATAGTGAAGATATTTTTACACCCAGGCTTTGTTTTTCTTCCAAATATAGAAGCTCTAATGGAATAATTTTACCTATACCAGCATGTCTTTGGCATATATTTCAGTTATGTATCTGACTCAAGTTTGTCAAAATCTTGCTTTATGAGACATTCACATCTTTTTAAGGAAACATTGCTAAATATTTTAATAAGCACAGAGTATAACAAGTAGTAATAAAATCAAGTACTGAGAGCGCATTTGCTAATCCCTCTTGGAAACCAACTCATGCACAGAAATAACCTCTGAGTGAAACACACCTCATTACAAAGGAAACTCGAGTTACTGAATCTGGTCTTGTTTTGCACATCCAGGAAGAGTCTCATCAACCTACAGCATACTTGGAATAAAGGCAACCAAAGCATATCAGCGTGAGAAAAGACTCTTCGACCTCCTCATACACTGAACACTGAGCTGCCACAGTCACCATCCAAGGAAAACGAGGGCAGAAGACATTGGGTGAGAAGAAGGTGAAGTGAGAGGAAAACATCAATCAAAACAACTATGAGAAACAAAGTCAAGTACTGCTCTGAAGACACATTCGAAAGAGCTCAATATGAGCTTTGGAAGTGACATTTGCTACTTTTTGGCCATTTCCCATGTTTTGAGAGTTTTATGTAAAATTCCCTTGCCCTTTCCAATGGTTTGAAGGTTTCCCAATTTCCTAATACTGTTTTCTTAGCTTTTAGACTTTATACTTCATAGTCTTTAATTCATTTGAATTCTTTTATAACTAGGATCTGTGGGGGGGAGGGGTCTACTTTCATTGTTTTATGTGTGGATATACAAATTTTCCAGCAGCATGTCTTAGACAATCCTTGTTTTCAGCACCTTTATTTAAAAGAAGAAAACAAGCTAACAAGAGCAACAACAAACCTCACTGGCTGTAGATGAATGGGTTTATTCTCAGACTTCCCCTTTTTTTCCTGTGACTTTTCCTCTCTGCACTCTATGCCCTTTGCCTTCATGTCCACTATAAGGTCTTTCTGGGTAGCCCAGGCTGGCTTCCAGCTTGCTGTCTCCCTGTTTTGTCCTCCATTGCTGGAATTAGATGTTAAACTGCCACACCTCACTGCAGCTACAATTTTAAGTAAACTTTGAAATTAAATTAAACTTTGAAATCCTCCTGCTTTGCTCCTTCTAGACTTTTAGTTTCTTTTGCTTTTGATGGCTTTGGCTACTCACTTTTCGGCAATTGTCTGGTGTTCGAGTACAAGCTTTTGGCCTGGTTTTCCAGTTATGTTTATAATTTCAGAGGCATTCTAATAAAGATCATATTGATGCTTTAGAACACATGATTGCCTTGATTATGCTGATTTTTCTAGTGTGTGAACTCAACATATCTTTCCATTCATTTTTGTATTGTGTTCTCCTCAATTTCTTCAATGTTTGATCATTTTCATTGTAGAGGTCTCCTGCCTCTTTTGTTACAGTTACATCTTAGTGTTTTTTATAGCTTTAGAAAGTGGGATTTTTTTTAACTTCTATTTCAGACAATCCATTATTGGAGAACAGCAATAAAAATGTTGTTTTCCATATGTGAGATCCTGTCATCTGAGCATGGTGACAGTCTGTTATATTTCTCATTTGCATGCCATTTATATCATTTACTGTTATAGCTAAAACTTGCAGTGTCATGTTGGATATAAGTAGTGAAAAGGATAGTTCCTGTGTGTGTGCGTGTGTGCCAAGGGTTTGGTAAACGCTAAGCATAACACATTGTTCCTTAGTGACAACCATAATTCTATTGAGTGTTTTACACACACACAACCTCTATGAGTTATTTGTATAAAATAAGGGATTTTGAATTTTATAAAATGAAGTTTTACATTCATTGAGATGATCATCATGGGGTCTATCACATTGATTGATTTGCAGATACACTCTTACTTTCTTGGGATGGGTACCTTTTTTACTTTAATTTCTAATATGCTGTCAGAATTGGTTTGCAGGATTTTTTTGACATATGTTGGTGTGTGTATGCATATGTATATTTGCATGCGTGAGGTTGCTTAGCAGTGTGTGGTGTACGTGCATATGTGTGTGCCTGTAGAGGCCCATGTTGATACCAGGTGTTTTCCTCAGTCATTCTCTGCCTTATATATGGAGACATCATGTCTCACTGAACTGCACACTCACTCAGAAGATGTCCTGTTTTGCTTCCTAAGCACTGAGATTACATGACTTCTGTAGACCACATGCTGGTCCTCAGGTTTGCGTGGCAACTGCTTTTGATGCTCAGCCATCTCCCCACACAGCATTTGACAGTGTTTGCTTGAGGACTTTTTATATTTGTGAAAAGCACCTTTAGCTATGTGAAAAGTACATATTTATGAAAAGAACATTTAGCTATGGTTTTCTTTCCTGGTGGCATCCTTGTCTGGTTTTGGTATCTGGATACTGATGACTATGTAGGATGTATTTGTAAGAATTTCTTTCTTGTCGATTTCTTGGAATGTTGTAAGATGAATTCGTGTTAGCTCTTTGAATATTTGATAGAATTGAGTAATGAGTCCATCTGGTATTGGTCTCTCAGACTTTTAATTACCAGTTCTATCTCTTTACTCTCATGGTCTGGTTTTCCTTTTCTTCATGATTCAAGACTGATAGGTATGTGCTGTCAGGAACTTGTTCATTTCTTCTGTGCAGTCAGGTTGTTAATCAAACTTGTTTGACTCTCTAAAGATNTCGCTTACCTTGTCTAGCATAGTATACCTATCATACTTTTATCAATGTTTTCTTGGTGATCTTTTATATTTTTATCTTTATTTTTTCCTGTCAGATATTTATTATTTATTTTTTCCTATTAAACTAACAATTTTGCATCATGAAATTTGCAGGTAAATGGATGAAACTAGAAAAAAAAATCATCCCGAGTGAAGCAACCCAGACCCAGAAAGACAAACATGGTGTATCCTTACTTATAAGTGGATATTATATGTAATGCAAAGGATAACTAGGGTACAATTCACAGCCCCAAAGAAGGTAAGGAGCAAGGAGGTCCCTAAGAGGAATGCATGAACATTCCATGGAAAGGGGAAATAGATGAGATATCCTAGGTAAATTGGGGTTGGGGGAATGGGAACATGAGGGACTGGGTTGGTCGAATTTGGGGCAGCATGTAGTGGGGAGAGTAATGAAAGAGATACCTTGATAGAGGCAATTATGGGTTTAGGGAGAATCCTGGGGCCAGGGAAACTCACAGAGATCCACAAGAATGGCCCCAGCTAAGACTCCTAGCAATAGTGGAAAGGGTGCCTGAAGTGGCCTTCTCATAATCAGATTGGTGACTACCATAAATGTCATCATAGAACTTTCATCCAGTAACTGATGGAAGCAGCTGCAGAGATCCACAGCCAAGCACTGGAACAAGCTCCTTGAGTCTAGCTGACAAGATTGAGGAAGAATTGTATGAGCAGTGGGGGCAGGGTTGGTCATGACTATGACAGGGAAAGCCACAGAAACCACTGACCTGAGCTAATGGGTGATTAAGCATAGTATTCTTGGTTGGAAAATCCCTCAATATTCTGAAAACTTCATAGTACTATCTCCTACTCAATAAAGTTCCTGATGTGAAATCTACTCTCCAATGAATTGGGATAACCTGTATATGTTTTTTTTCTTCTCTTTTGGCCTTAATGTCTTCTAGTTATAATTATCATCTATCTTTGAGGACTTAGTTCTAACGGTCTTGCTGTAGACTTGATTAAGCTTGTAGGCTAGGTTTGAGAAGCCCTTATTCATAACCCTTTGAACGAGGTTTCTACCCCTTCGTCTTTCTCACGTGGTTATGACTCCTAACAACCCAAACATTACTCTCTTCTTTCACTGCTGTTACTGGAAGCTCCCTGTCTGCTTCATTGCTTCTTTTCTTTTTTTTTCTGTTGATTTTCAAATAGTCTGTCTTTGAACTATCTATTTTCTTCTCGTTTGATCAATTTTGTTGATGATGTATTCTATTGTATTTTAAATTTCACTTAGTTTAGTTTTCATATAAATGATTTTTGTTTCATTTATAAATTAATGCTTTGAATGGTTTAAATTCCTCCACTGTAGGGTCAAACCAATTCCTCATGTTTCACTGAATGCTGTGTTTCCTTACAATCGCTGTTTTTAATTCTCCTTATTGGACTTTACCCATCCTGGTTATGATTTAATTGAAGCTAGTTTTCTTGAAAACTTGGTCTGTGCTGGCATACACCATCTTCTTGGCACTGAAGGATTAGCTATCAATCATAGTTTACAAAGACTGGTGAGTATGGTAATCTTTCCAGAAATTTTGAGCAAGCTGAGCAGTTTCTTTTAACCAAAGCATTTATTTATTTTATATGTATGAATGTTCTCTCTCTTTCTCTCTCTCTCTCTCTCTCTCTCTCTCTCT